>PVLC010010801.1:0-49337 GCA_004027655.1 Graphiurus murinus
TTTTTTTTTTCTTTTGTCTGCTGCTCTGGGTGATGAGAGTCCCATGGCTCTGAATTCTAAACTTAGGGGAGGCTTCTGTTCATTCTCAGAAGGTTAAAGCAGGAAGCTGTTGGATAATGAGAACACTCACAGCCTTTTTGTCTCCACTCCCCATCACTGTCAGGGCAGATGAACTCCTTTCTTCATGGCTGCAGTTTGTAACATCAGCTTAATAGTCTAGTTGGGGACCTGAGCTATTCCATGGGGAGGCTCCTGACATTTGAAGAATGCCATTTACTTCTGAATTGAGCGCTCGTTCCGCACTAATAAATCTCTTGGTGGGAAGTTCTCACAGAAGATGGGTGCTTCCTTACCAGCGGCAGGCTTGTGCTCTGGCAGAGCTGACAAGTACGTGCAAGAGTTGCTCTCCTTTACCACATAGTGAGTGAAAAATGAATGTTTTCCCTTCTTCACATATTAATCTGATTTTCTGGGAGTGATCCAAAGCTCGATGAAAACAAACTCATATAATTTCAGAACTATAGCAACCATATAAACACTCACTTGGACATTTCTCCATTAAAATGTAAGTTGGATACTGTCTTTAAATTGGATCTTGGAAGCCGGGCGTGGTGGCGCACGCTTGTAATCCCAGCATTCGGGAGGCTGAGACCGGAGGATCTGGGTTCGCGGTCAGCCTCAGCTACCTAGTGAGGCACTCCGCAACTTAGTGAGACTCGGTTTCAAAATAAAGAATAAAAAAAAATGGGGCTGGGGGTATAGCTCGGAGGTAGAATGCCCCTGAGTTCAATTCCCAGTACCGCCAAAAAAAAAAAAAAACCATAAATTGGATCTTGGACCTTCTTGTGATTGATGACTGCAGTTGTTTCATTTTATTCCTGAAGAGCATGGCTTTGAATCCAGACTTCAGAGTGTGCCTGGGTTCTAATCCTGACTCTGCCACTTGATAGCTAGGCCAGCTATTTCTTTATGCTCAGTTTCCCCAACCATCAAACGGAAATAGGATTTTTATGAAGATGAGACAAGTAAATACATTGACAGCTCTAACATAGTACCTGGCATGTAATAATAAGTGCTTAGTAAGTTACCTATTGTTTTAATGGAAACACAATATGGGTGGCTCCCAATTTCTGTACATACACACACACACACACACACAAATGAATTCAATTCCAGGCTGTGCTATAGGGGAAGAGGAAACCAAATCAGAGAGCTGGTAGTGGGAAGAGGAGGGGGGCACATTCACAGGAAGTTGGCCTGGGGAGACCCTGAGGGTGAACATTGCAGGGACCTCTGGTCCTGTCAGCATTCCGTCTTCCTGGTCTCCCATCCCATCCCTCACCGTCAGTGACCTGCATAATGTTTGCTTCAGGCCAAGGGAACCACAGTCAGGGGACTGGAAGTGGGGGTATCCTTGTTCCCCCTTTTTGTGAAGAAGATGGGTGGAGTAGGAGTTCCTGCTCGTCTGCAGTGTGGGATCTGTATTCCTCGGTCCTGAGTTTCTGCCTGAGGACTTTTTTTTTTTTTCCGATACTACAGACTGAACCCAGAGGCATTCTATCTCCAAGCCCCACCCCCAGCCCTATTTTTAAATCTTTAATCCTCCTGTCTCAGCCTCCCAAGTACTGGGATTACAAGTGTAAGCCACCACGCTGGGCACCTGAGCACACTTTTTTTCTTTTTTTTTTTTTGCGGTACTGAAGATTGAACTCAGGGGCATTCTACCTCCGAGCTATACCCCCAGCCCTATTTTTTATTCTTTATTTTGAAACTGGGTCTCGCTAAGTTGCAGAGTGCCTCACTAGGTAGCTGAGGCCGGCCGCGAACCCGGATCCTCCGGTTTCAGCCTCCCGAATGCTGGGATTACAAGCGTGCGCCACCATGCCCGGCCTGAGCACACTTTTGAGAACAAACATTGTTATTGTTATTATTAATTGTTAAATTCTTTAGTGATTGCTCTTAAAAAGAATAGTATAGAAATATTTTGACATATCTACCTCTCTCCTTCTACTTCTTGCCTGAGGTGCTGTACAATCTCCTGTTTTCCTTGCTTACTTCCTTGACAATTACAATTTATTTCTCTATGTTGTCACCATAGTGAGCCAGCTTATTAAAGTTCTTATTATAGTCAGGCGTGGTGGTGTACACTTGTAATCTTAGTACTTGGGAGGCTGAAACAGGAGGATTGCAGGTTCGCAGCCAGCCTCAGCTACTTAGTGAGGACCTCCACAACTTAGTGATGAGACCCTGTTTCAAAATAAGAAGTAAAATAGGGCTGGGGATGTATCTCGGAGGTAGAATGCACCTGGGTTCAACCCCCAGCACTAAAAATAAAATAAAGTTCTTATTATGACCTACCGAGATCTTTAAGACCTGTAAGGTATTTGGTGACTCTGGTGTCTCTCCACTTTGATATCTTGGACCACTCTCCCTTTTGTACACTGTCCTCAGCCATGCAGAGCTTGCATTTCTGAACGGCATACATGGAGGTAGTGTTGCACACTTAGTGGTGCCAGTCTGGCCTTCCAGCATTATTGGGTTCTTTTGTTCAATGTGGGTTGCCTCCGGAATCTAGAAATTGTAGTGTCCTATTCATCCCTTCCCTCCACAGTCTCTTGCTCCCACCTGGTAAAGTACAATGAAAACTGAAAACATAAGCCGGGTGTGGTGGCGCACGCTTATAATCCCAGCATTTGGGAGGCTGAGACCGGAGGATCCGGGTTCTCGGCCAGCCTCAGCTACCTAGTGAGGCACTCCGCAACTTAGTGAGACTTGGTTTCAAAATAAAGAATAAAAAATAGGGCTGGGGGTATAGCTCAGAGGTAGAACGCCCCTGAGTTCAACCCCCAGTACCGCAAAAAAAAAAAAAAAAAAAAAAAAAAAAAAGAAAACATGAAAACAAGTGTTGGTCTTAATTTTGGCAGGCTTAAAGTTAGAAATGTATAGCAAGCAGGTATAGTAAAGAGCCACCGTGAGTGAGTGAACTGAACTCTGCCCTTGGGCGTTTTGACCAGCACCTGCATGAATGGGGTCCTTCAGTGTGGGTGCAGTGACAATGTTTTGATGGTCAGACTAGCCAGCCATGGCACACGTCGGTGACAGAGTCCTCTGAGGAATGGATAGCAGCAGTACCCAGGGCTCCTGATCTTGAGTGCCCTGCTGGGTTTTTCGGTCTTGTTGCTGGGGTGGTGGAGCTTGTTAAGCGTTTGACCAACCATTTGTCTTGGACACCACTTATTTCACAAATGAAAATAACTTCTAGCAACCTCTTTGTTAGTTAACAGAGCTTTTGTTGAGTTTTCAAATAACGATATTTAAAGGGCCAAGCCAGAAGTGCTGGCTCCTGATAACAGTACTTGAAATGCCAACTGATGTCTGCTAGGATGTCAGTAAGTCTTGGAATGTAAATACACCCACATAGAAAAGTACACACACACACACACACCATGCATTTGTTTATACCACTGTTTTCCTATATTAAATTATGAAAATTATAGACACCTTCGCTGTTGTGTTTGCTATAGTATCTCCATCACTTGAAATTGTGCCCAGTGCATGATAGGTGTTGCATGAGTGAACAAAATTATTTTCATATTCTAAACAACCAGCTCACAAACTTTGGGAGCAAGATTTAAGTTGGGGATTTGTAACTTGGTGATCAACTTTTTCCAAAAATTCCATAAAATTCTGACTTTAATCTAGAAGAAGTTGATGCCTGGCTTATTATCCTCAATCAAAAATGTCTGATTTGACTAGGAGAACATTTCATATGGTAAACTGAACACATCATTATAATTCATATGCTTAAAAATGTTATCAATCATAATGACAGAAGAAATGTTTTCTTAAGAAAGATTCCTTGAAAATCCAGGAAAGAGATAGAATGCAATCAGCAGATTAAAACTGTTGAGTAATTCTAGAAAGATGGAAAAGTTGCCAGTTTTTGCAGAGAAATGAAAGTGAACGCAAACAGGAGCAGGGGGTTGCTGCGGAGGTGGAAGCAGTTCTGGGGAACCTGCCACTCAGTGCGGGGGTGGGGGCACCAGAAGCAAGTGGAGGCTGTGGGGCACTCATCAGAGGTTCACGCAGAACTTGGAGGCCAGTGGGCCTCCCCATGCACCAGAGGCCTCTGTTTCAGGCCGGAGTGCACCAGGGGTCCTGTGCTCAAGTGTCGTTCCATCCAGGAGGGAAGGGCTGTCCGATGGGAAACTACCCCAACTCCCTCACAGCATTCTCCCCCATGGTACTGGGGATTGAATTTAGGAGTATTCTACCTCTGAGTCCTATCCCTAGCCTTATTTATTTATTTATATTTTGAAACAGGGTCTTACTAAGTTACTCCTAACTCAGTTTCCCAAGTATTGGAATTACAAGTGTGTGTCACCACACCCATCTTGGCCATTTCTCAACATATCTTCAGTTGCACAATAGAGATAAAACAACTGTCTTAAAGAGTTCTGTAAATATTAAATCCATTCAGCACAGGATGCTGATTTTTACAAATAAATAATAATTGAATCCCAGCTTTGTAAATGGTTGAATTAAGTTTCATATAGATATAAATAAATAGCATGCATCCTTGGCCTGTCTCTAAATAGTAATACATGTCAATGAATTCATTTAGCCTTTTTTTTTTTTTTGCGGTACTGGGGATTGAACTCAGGCGCATTCTACCTCTGAGCTATACCCCCAGTCCTATTTTTTATTCTTTATTTTGAAACCGGGTCTCACTAAGTTGCGGAGTGCCTCACTAGGTAGCTGAGGGTGGCCGCGAACCCGGATCCTCCGGTTTCAGCCTCCTGAATGCTGGGATTACAAGCATGTGCCACCACGCCCGGCTTCATTTAGCCTTTTTGAAAGTCATTTTATGAGCCACATTTCTTAACATTAAACTAGGATCCTATTGTCATAAATCATGATTTTTATTGGTTGGTACATGTTAACTGTACAGAATAGTGGGTTTCTTTCTTTCTTTTTTTGCGGTACTGGGGATTGAACTCAGAGGCATTCTACCTCCGAGCTACCACAGCCCTATTTTTTATTCTTTATTTTTTGAAACAGAGTCTCACTAAGTTGTGGAGAGCCTCACTAGGTAGCTGAGCTGACCTCGAACCCAGATCCTCCGGTCTCAGCCTCCCGAATGCTGGGATTACAAGCGTGGGCCACCACGCCTGGCTTAGAATGGTAGGTTTCATTGTGGCTTATTCAAGCAAACTTGTAATTTGATCAAATTCATTCCTCATTACCTCCCCTTACCCTTCTCTTGCTCCTTCTTTGATTTTCTTCTTCTCCACTAGTGTCCCTATTACATTCATGAGGTTCCCCCCACCTTTTTTCTTCCACTAGCTTCCCAGAGGAGAGAAATCATGCACTATTTGTCTTTCTGAGCTTTCTGAGTCTGACTTATCTTACTGAACATGATAGTCTCCAGTTCCATCCATTTACCTGGAAATGACAGAATTTTGTTCTTTTTCATAGTTGAGTAAAACTCCATTCTGTTGAAGGACATGTAGGCTGATTTTCATAACTTGGCAATTGTGAATTATGCTGCAATAAATATGGTATGCATGTATCACTAAAATATGCTGACTTTTAATTCTTTTCTATAAATACCAAGGAGTGGTAGAGCTAGATCCTATGGTAGTCCTATAGTTCCATACTGATTTCTGTGTAGCTATGCTAATTTACATTCTTTTTTAAAAATTTTTTTGTACTAATTTACATTCTTATCAGTGGTGTTTGAGTTCCTTAATTTATATTCTTATCAGTACTGTAAGAGTTCTTTTAACCTGTCTCCTTGCCTGGATTTATTGTTATTTGTGTTTTTCTTGATGATTGCCATATTGTGCCGTTTTGATTGGAGTGAGATAGAATCTCAGTGTAGGTTTTTGTTTGTTTGTTTTGGTACTAGGGATTGAACTCAGGGGCATTCTACCTCCAAGCTACAACCATAAGCCCTTTTTATTTTTTATTTTGGAAAAGGGTCTTGCTAAATTTCTGAGGCCGACCTAAAACCTGAGATCCTCCTGTCTCAGCATCCTAAGTACTGGGATTATAGGCTTATGCCACCATGCCCAGCTCTCAGTGTAGTTTTAATTTGCATTTCCCCAATGGCTAAAGATGTTGAACATTCTTTTCATATAATTGTTGGCCAGTAAATTCTCATTTAATACAAATAGTATTTAAAAATAGTCATAAGACTTATGGCTATTTCAAATGTCTCTCCCATTTATCTATACACAATTTCTAATTTATTCACTAAAGAAATATCATGTATAGATCTGATTTTGTATCCGTTTCTTTAGGTTCTTGAGCAGGAAAACATCTATAGGAGAATAACCTTCCTTTGAAAATACGTACTGTAACAAAAATAATGAGATGGCAAGCTGATTTTTGATATTGTTTTGTTCACAGTCTTGATAAAAAATTAGTATTCCTGTGGCTCATCAAAGCTTTTGCCTCCTTCAAGAATTTTTCTGTAGGTTATTTACTAGAACTTTGGCCTAAATCTAAGTAGAGTTCAAAATATCCCTCAAATATTCTCACTAATTTTTGCTTTAATAAGTCCAATTTTTTGTTGTTGTTGTTTGTTTGTTTCTTTGATTCGGTGAACTGTTTTGTCTCTGTGCTCTGCTACCCATGGAGACTGTGACACCGAGTGGGACATAGTCCCTGCCCTCTGGCTTGCAATGTTTGTCGGAGGCAGCACAGAAGCACTGCATTCCACTTAGTGAGGTGAAGAAGGTTCCCTAGAGCGTGTGTCCCCTTGACCCCACAAGAGTGAAATATCCTTTTCCAGGGAAGAGAAGGTATAAGAAAAATTCCAAGAAAATCAAACAGCATCAACAAAGAGCATAGTAGATACCAAATTAGAGGCATGAAGAAATATGGACAGGAGACAGACAGCAGTCAGTTCTGTTACTGGAGACATAAGGATTTGAAATAGGCTAGTGAAAGACATTTGTATTTTCAACAGATCTTGCAGGCTGTGTCAGGGAAGTGAAATAAGGAGGGGTTCAGGCAAGAATAAGGAAACCGTAGTAGGAGACTGTACAGTGGTCTGGGGACTCAAACTAGTACTGGGAAAGTCAGTGTGGAAAGGAAGGGATTGAGTTTTAAAATAGTTAGAAGCCAAAACTTACCAAGTTAGTAATGGCTGGAAGTTGGAAATGAGAAAGGAAAAGGAGTTTAGGACTCACCAGTAGTGGTGAGGGTCTTCTTGGGACCTTCTTGTTGAGTCACTATGCTGTGGACACCAAGCAGCCGTCAAAACACAACTCCGTAGCTGGAGAAAGGACTCTGGAGCCCATGAAAGGGGCATTGGAACAGTGGAAGTGGATAAGACTGTCAGCTCCTGAGAGCTTGGAGAGGGTGAGAATGGAGATGGGGGGGGGGTGGCATGGAGGAATGAGAAGGCTGAGTGGAGACAGCAGCAGAGGGATGAGCCACCAGGCACAGCAACATTTGAGTGTGCAGAGAAACAAAAACCAAGGAAGGGCAGGAGGCAGGAAAGGCCAGAGCTTGAGAAGAATCAGAGGATTGAGTAATATCACAGTAGCTGCAGTAAGGAGAGGCCAGTGATAGAAAATGTGACAGATAAGCTGGGCGTGGTGGCACATGCTTATAATCCCAGTACTTGGGAAGCTGAGACTGGATGATCGCAGGTTGGCCACCAGCCTCAGCAACTTAGGCCCTCTGCAGCTTAGTGAGACCCTGTTTCAAAATAAACAATAAAACAGGCCTGAGGGTGTAGCTCAGGGGTAGGATGCCTCTGAGTTCAATCCCCAGTGCCACAAAGAGAGAGGGGAGGGGGAGAGAAACTCGTGCGTACCCGCAAATGTGACAGATACATCTGGTAAGATCAGGGCTGAAATGTGTCGAGTGGGTGTGGCAACCATAAAAAATTGGTGGCCTTTGGGAGAGCAGGTGCATTCGAATTGGTGGTGGTGGGCCTGGGCTTGAGGAAAGGAAGGGTGGGGAATTAGAGATGGAGAAGCCTGGAACCCCACAATCTTCCAAGGAGAATCAGGGAAGCGATGGGGTGGTAGCTGGAGGGACCTATGTGGGTACCACAGATGATTTTTATTTTTGAAAGGATTTGAGTGACTCCTTGAGATTTCACCTAACCCCATCAAAAACATGAGCAACAACAACTGCTGGCGAGGATGTGGAGAAGTGGGAACTCTAATACATTGTTGGTGGGACTGCAAACTAGTGCAACCACTTTGGAAAACAGTATGGAGGATCCTCAGACAAATGGGAATGAGCCTACCATATGATCCAGCAATACCACTTCTGGGTATCTACCCAAAAGAACGGAAACCAAACTATCAGACCAACACATGTGTATATATGTTTATAGCTGCACAATTCACAATAGCCAAACTATGGAAGCAGCCAAGATGTCCATCATCAGATGAATGGATTACAAAACTATGGGATATGTACACAATGGAATTTTACTCAGCCATAAAGAAGAACAAAATCATGTTATTTGCAGGGAAATGGATGCAACTGGAAAACATTATGTTAAGTGAGATTAGCCAGTCACAAAGAGTAAGGAAGCATATGTTCTCCCTAATATGCGGAAGCTAGGGAGAAGATGGGGCATAAGAGGGTCTTCAGATGGAAAAGGAGAGATCCTCGATAAACAAAGAAGTTGATTTAACTGAAAGGGATTGACGGTGGAGGCGGGGACACCCTAATGTACATCAAGGTTACTCACTAAATTGAACTTGAGAGGGAGGGAGGGCGAGGGAGCGAGGTGGGAATGGGGGGAAGGGGTCAAATGAGAAATGTGGGCACATATGTCGTTTTCAATTTGTACCTAACAAAGATGTCTGCTCACAATGTACGAATAATAAAAATAAGTAAATAAATAAATAAATTAAAAAAAAAAAGAGCAAGTCAGTGGGGACCAGAGGGTGATAGAGGAGAAGAGACAACAGAGAAGGCAGGTCCCAGAGGAGGTGGGAGGGAATGGCCTCCAAGAAGAACACTCATGCTCTAAGGGGAAGAGGGAAGAGTTTCCACACCAGGACAGAGAAGTAGATCGGTAAGAAGGCTTTGCATTAAAAGGCAGTCTGTTTTCAGAGCTTACCTCTCATATCCCTTAAGGTAATGATAAATTGAGAAGTAAGATTAACAAAAGACTTAAAGCCCATAGAAAGCAATTCATTGCTTTCTTTGCTGCTTTTAAATTATTTTGTACTGTAAGCTTTGTAAGCTATTTCCCCCTTTAATTAGTCTCCTGTACAAACTCATTTCAGTAAATTAAATACCTGCTGACCATCTTGTTTTGTAACTCACAATGTTAAATCACCTGGTTTGTGTTCCTGGTAAACGCAACGGCTCTTTGCCACACCGCTGTGAAGATTTGACCCTGGGGATGGGGTTTGGTGCTCTTTATTTTATGGAGCAGGCCATTCAGGATTAGTTAAACTAGGTACTTGGGAAATTATTGACAGCACAATCATATTGGAATGTAAATGTCATTCTTGTGATCCTGCAGCCTTTTATATTTTCATTGTATTTCTGAAAAGAAAAATGGACATTTTTATGAAATTCAAAGGCATGTGCACACAGTGCATTCAGTTCATGAATTTATAAAGCCCTTACTGTGTAGCTCAGGATGGTGTTGGTCCGGGAGCTGTCTCCCTGTCCTGGAAGGAGCTGGTCATGGAGCATAGCTGGGTGGGGGACGTGGGCAGTGAGCTCAGAAGGCAAGCAAGGTCCCAGTGCTGGTTCCTGTGTCCTCTCTGCAGGTTGACTCTGTCCTATGCTGCTCTCTCTGACGAGCGTTTCCAACTCTTCTTCCAAGCCTGGCACTGGGAGCAGCTTCTGTTGCTGCCAGCCCCAGATCCGTGCATCTCTTGTCGGTTTCTCTGCCTCCAAGGTAGATGCTTCCTGTCAGACTCAACTCAGCTACTCTGCCAGTGATGCTGCTTCCTGCTGGGACCTGACAGAGTACTTTCTTTTCTTTTCTAAATATGAATGAAGACAACTTACAAAGAAGGGCAAATGCATTACAATGAATAAAGCCAGGAAGAAAGAAGCAGCAAAGAGTGGGACAGTGGGCAGTCCCTGCAGCTTCTGTGTTCCACTCTGACTGCAGAGTGATGATGCCTGGGAAGTAAAAGATGCCTCATTAGTTTTCTCCCAGCTCTTGCTAAACTTCTCCTGTCCCTTAGTCAGTCTTTCTCAAGCTCACTGTACCTGGGGTCCTTTTGTTGTGTCTCCCAGCCAAGTTGTTCAGCTTCAGTGTCCCACTGGTTAGGCTCTTTATCTGCAATGTGGATTTTAAGTCTGTGGCTTACTCTTGTCCCACCACAGCGCATCACATAAGGAGATGAAGGCCCCAAATTCTGCTTTGTACTTTGTCTTGTCAGAAATCCTTAAGCTGAATATTTTGAAATCTGATGTTTTCAAAATCAAAGTCTTAGGAGAAAAACAAAACAAACTCAAATTGAGGAAAATCTTTCAACCTAATTCTTTTAGAAAGTGTCACAGTCACCAAACTGAAGGAAAGTCTGAGAAAATGTCATAGACTAGAGGTTAAAGAAATGCAAATGTAACATGGAGCTGGGCATCCTGATGTGTGCCTGTAATCCCAGTTTTTGGGAGCCTCTGGAGACAGGATTTCAAGTTGGAGGACAGCCTCAGCAAGTAGTGAGACTTTCCTCAATCTAGTGAGACCTTGTTTCAAAATAAAAATGAAAAAGGATTGGAGGTGTAGCTCAGAGGTAGAATGCCCCTGGGTTCAATCCCCAGTAATGAACACACACACACACACACACACACATTATGGTACCCTGGATGGTACCTGGATAGGGTCTTGGATATTAAGGAAACACCAGTGAAATGTGGAGATTAGGTAATAAGAATGTACTAATGTTGGTTCCTTACGTGTAACAGATATACCATGGCAATAAAAGATGTTAACAATAGAAAAAAGAGCTAGTGGTGGCCCACGCTTGTAATTCCAGCATTTGGAAGGCTGAGACCGGAGAATCCGGGTTCGAGGCCAGCCTCAGCTACCTAGTGAGGCACTCCACAACTTAGCGAGACCCAGTTTCAAAATATAGAATAAAAAATAGGGCTGGGGGTGTAGCTCAGAGGTAGAATGCCCCTGAGTTCGATCCCCAGTACCGCAAAAAAAAAAAAAAAAAAAAAAAGAAAAGAAAAAAGAGAGCTAGGCATAGTGGTACACGTCTGTAATCCCAGTACTTGGGAGGCTGAGACAGGAGGATCACAGGTTCAAGACTAGCCTGGACAATTTGGTAAGACCCTGTCTCAAAATTTAAAAAAAAGGGAGAGGGCTGGGGTGTTGCTCAGTGGTAGAATGTCCCTGGGTTCAATCTCTAGTATTATTAAAAAGAAAAAAGGCCAGAAAGAAAACTGGTATTAGACATGGAACTATGTATGTATATCTTTGTGTGATTTTTCTGTAACTAGAACTATTCTAATAGAAAATTTATTTAAAAAATCAGTCTTTAATTTCTAGGTTAGTTAATATTAAATTAGAAGTACTTTATTATTAAACATTTAAATACAGAACTTTTGTGCCCAATATTTGAGGAAGATAATATTTGGATTCAAAGTGAAGTATATAATTTATGATATCTTCCATGTGATTTAGATCTACTAAAATCTCTAATTTTTGTCTAGAATTTCTATTCATAATTCAACAAGCATTTATTTAGTAAGTTTATTTAATACTTGATTTTTGGCATGAATTGAACTAGGCATTGGATATATAGCAGTGGACAAGATAGACTTTTTTCTTCAACCAAGAAATAGATATCTTTAACTTTATTTTTCTGGATAATCTTAATTCTTTTTCAGATTTATTTTATCCCAGTGCACAGTTTTGTATGCTTATATTAGGTACTAAAAGTTCTATGGATGCAAAGCTAGATGTAATAAATCCCATCTAGACCCGATATACATCCATTGTGTATTTATTTTACAGTTTATATCCAGCTTCAGAAATGAGACTAGATTCAGGGGTTATTCTTAACCTTAAATAGAGATTGAAATGATGAATTGGGAACCATTTATGTTATAAATCTATTTGCTACAGCCTTAAATAGATATTGAAATGATGAATTGGGAATTACCTGTGTTACTAATTTTACTAATTTATTAGCTATGGTAATTAGTAGGAAACATTACTTAAAGTCTAGAAGAGAGCCGGGCATGGGTAGCACAAGCCTGTAATCTCAGTACTTGGGAGGCTGAGACAGGAAGATTGCAGGTTCGAGGACAGCCTCAGCAAGTAGTGATACTCTCATCAACCTAGTGAGACTCTGTTACCATATAAGAAATAAAATAGGACTAGGGGTGTACCTTGAAGGTAGAATGCCTCTGGGTTCAATCCCTAGTACCACAAAAAAAAAAAAAAAAAAAAAATCTGGAAGAGATTATAGGTGTTTTCTCAGAGTCAGGATTTAGAGGGAAAGCCCTTTTGAGAAATTCAGTTTTGTCAGACATACTAATTCCATAGGGAAAAAAAGCTGCTCAAACAAAGTATAATACTCTTTTAAGTGCAATACTCATGAAAAAAGTTCTTCTCCCCCTAATTGAATTTCTTTATCATTAGACTCTTTGTTTTACTTTGGTGAGAATGTGCTCATATCATGGTGTCTACCATGTAGGAATTTGCTAATACCATGTTACTTGTGATAAATTAAATAATATTAGCAGTAAGTCTGGATCAGGACAGTAGGGCTGGAATCTAAACATCGTAACTTCGATGTGAACGTTGATAGATACTTCACAACTAATGAATATGTGCATCAAAATATCAGCAGAGGCTTAGTATTACCTTTCCTAGAGTTGATGCTGAATTTATTACATTTTAAAAAGTAAACTTCATTATTGAGTATTTTTGGAAGTTCCACTCTAAAAAAAAAAAATTGTAAAAATGTGTCATAAAGGTTCTCAGTGTTGAAGCCAGTATCTGTTTGCAGGGGGAAACACTAAGATAGATAGATAGATAGATAGATAGATAGATAGATAGATAGATAGATAGATGTGTGTGGGGGTGGGTGGGTGGGGGGAGATGTACTGGGTATTGAACCAGGAGGCTCTACCACTGAGCTATATCCCCAGCCTTTTTTATTTTAAGATAGGGTCTCCCTAAGTTGCCCAGGCTGGTCAATGTGCAGTTTTAATAGAAACAGCTGACTCTGCATACAGCTGTGCAATGTAACCACTTAATCTTAGACTGTAAACTTAGTATTTAAAATTTCAAACTGTAAGAATATTCAAAGATACAGGTAAAGCCATCTGCCACTTTTAGAAAATATTACAAACCATTTGATCAGATTTGTGATGAATCATCAGGTGATGCCATATATAATGCATTTATTATTGTTTCAAAAGTGATGGTTATGTATTTAAGAGAGGAGTAAAGACCATTGTTAATAATTACTTTCAAGTGGAGCTAAAGACTTTTACCTGTTGTTCTCCAAGGTTTAATTTTGTGTTGTATCGACATTAACCTTTATGGAACTGATACTAATAGTAAACTGAGATCAACGTTTTGATAGACTTCTTTTTTTTTTTTTGGTACTGAGAATTGAACCCAGAGGCATTCTACCTCTGAGATACACCCCTAGCCCTATTTTTTATTCGTTATTTTTGAAACAGAGTCTCACTAAGTTGTGGAGAGCAGCACTAAGTAGCTGAAGCTGGCCGCGAACCTTTGATTCTCCTCAGTCTCCTAAGTACTGGGATTACAAATGTGCACCACCACCCAGCATTTTCATAGATTTTAGAATTAATGCTGTGTCTTATTAACTCAAAACATTTTTTTCCCCTGCAGTACTTGGGTTTGAACCCAGGGGCATTCTACCTCCAAGCTATATATTTTGAAACAGACTCTCACTAAGTTGTGGAAGGTCTCGTGAGGTTACTGAGGCTGACTGCAAACCTGCAATCCTCCTGTCTCAGCCTCCCAAGTACAAGCGTGCACCACCATGTTAATCTGTGGCTAAGCAGATTCTAATAGTGGATCAGCCAGTTTTGCTGGTATTGCTAAAAGGTCCAAATACTTAAAATAGTTTACCTTGTAAGCTTATCCAGAAAGAAAAAAATGAAAAGGTATTTTAAGAATTAAATTTTGTTAGCCTGGCAAAGTGGTATACACCTATAGTCCCAGTACTTGGAGTACTTGGGAGGTTGAGATAGGAGGATCTCAGGTTTGAGACCAGCCTCAGCAATTTAGTGAGACTCTCAGCAATTTAGGGGAGATCCCGTTCAGAAAAAAGGGGAGAGGGACTAGGGTTATAGCTTAGAGGTAAAATGCTCCTTGGGTTCATTTCCCAGAAAAAAACCCATAAAAAATTAAATTCTTATTTTGTCAGCTATTTGCTTTTACAAATGTGTTAAAATTGAATTTTTGTTAAATATCAGTATTTATAGAGTGCTAGTGAATATTTTGAGTTTAGAAACATGATATATTAGCCAGGCATGGTGGTGCACACTTGTAATCTCAGTACTTGGGAGGCTGGGACAGAAGGATTGCAGGTTTGCAGCCAGCCTCAACTACTTAGTGAGGCCCTTTGCAACTTAGTGAGACCCTGTTTCAAATTAAATAATAAAAATAGGGCTGGGGGTATAGCTCAGAGGTAGAATGCCCCTGGGTTCAATCTCCAGTACTGCAAAAAACCCCCCAAAAACCAAAAAACAAAAAGCAACAACAACAAAAAACCATGATATACTGAGATGAAAAGTGTAGATGCTATATATCATAATCATTAAAGATAACTTTAAAATATCACATGACTTACATTTAAAATAAACTCTTCAAAGTTTTCAGGGACATTTTCCAAATTTGTCTTTGAATCTGAAGCAAAAAGTAAATTGTTTCAAATTCAAAACTTTTTTATTCCAACCATATTAAGATTAGAGACCACGAGGATGTAAAAAGCTTTTAAAATCAGCGATATTAGATAATTGGGCGCCTCTGGCAAGGTAGGAAGATGGAAGATTTTCTAAGCAAGCACTCAGCTGAAAAATTAATGAATTACTGGCTTGTGTCCTTTACCTTGTTGGATCAAAGACCCCTTAGAAAACCTGGAGTGGGGTGAGGGGAAAATCTACCTCAAGATTCACTTCTAAAATATGTGTACATAACATAAATCTTCCGAAAAGAATTTTGTTGAGGTATAACATAGTAAAATATGCAGCTGAATGAACTTTTACTTATAGATATAATTATATCCCTGAAGTTAAGGCACAGAATGTTCTCAGTACCCCAGGATACTCCCTGTGTCCTTGTTCAGCTAGTACACATGGACCATGTTTGCATCGCCCAAGTCAAGACAGTACGTTTTCAGTACCCTGGGATGCTTCCTGTACCCTACCCATTTGTAGCACTGCAGGCTAATTTCCCTGCTTTTGACATTGTAGAGAAGGAAGAATACAACATATAGAATCTTCTGTATCAGGTCTTTGTTTTTTTACCAAGCATTATGCTTTGGGATTCTTTCATGTTATTGCCTAGAGCATGTCTTTCCTTCCCTCTCTCCCTCTCTGCTCGCTCTTGCTCGTGTTCTCTCTCTCTCTGTCTTTCCCTCTCTCTGTCTCTCTCTCTCTCTGACTCATTCACTCATTCACTCATTGAACCAGGGGCATTCTACCTCTGAACTACACCCCCAGCACTATTTTATTTTAATTTTGAAACAGGGTCTTACTAGGTTGGTGAGAGCCTCACTACTTGCTGAGACTATCCTCAAACCTATGATCCTCTTGTCTCAGGCTCTCAAGTACTAGGATTATAGGCATGTGCCACCATGCCCAGCTTTCTTTTATCCCTTTAAAAAAAATTTTGTGTAGTATATTAATGTAGTAGAATTTATTTCCTCTACTGTTGTGGAAAGCTGCCCTGAACATTTTTGTTCATGCATTTGTTGGACATAGGCATTTCTCTTCTGTATATCCCTAGTTTTAGGGTAGGTGTATGTTTAGGTTGGGAAGATACTGCTAGCAATTTTTTTTTTCTCCTCATCCTCCTCCTCGTCCTCCTCCTCTTCCTCCTCCTCCTTCTTCTTTTTGTACTGGGGATATTGAACCCAGGGGCATTCTACCTCTGAGCTACACCCCCAGCCCCCCTATTTTTATTCTTTATTTTGAAACAGGGTCTCCCTAAGTTGCAGAAGGCCTCACTAAGTAGCTGAGGGTGGCTGCAAACCTGGGATCCTCCTATCTCAGCCTCCCAAGTACTGGGATTACAAGCATGCGCCACCACACCCGGCTGATACTAAAGCATAATTTGGTATTTTTATATCTCAGGTGTCATGGACTAGATTTACTCCAGGAAAGGTACTTCATTTGGTAAATTAGCCATTTTGAAGCACTGCCTGAAAGGGTTTATGATAGCTCATAGTCCTTCTCTAAGATCTATTTGCTTTCTGCACAAACCAAAGGGGTAAGTTAAATGGGGATGTGATAGGAATTACCATTCTTAAAAATGATAGGTTTTGATGGTGGTATTAATCATTGTAATTTTCCAATGGGTGTTGTGTTTCTTTGGTCTACTGGTAGGGAGAAGTTCAAGAGTCTTCTACTTGGTAATTCCTATCATAATAGACCACACTGCATGGTCAGGGAGCAGCAATGGGAATTCTACCAGTGGTTGAATATGCTTACTCCAATAATTCATTCAAAAACTGCAAAATAAGCATAATGTATGTTAGTCAGATTTTTGTCACTGTGACCCAAATACCTGACACATTCAAGTTAGGGGGAAACGTTTACTGTGGCTCATGGTTAACAGGACTCAGTCATGGTTGGCCTTCACCAAGGGAGAAATATCATGATGGAGGAAAGCTGAAACCTTGAGGGGAGTGGAGGGAGAGACCATCCAAGAGAGACCAGGTCACACCCCCAGCGACCTGTGTCCTCCAGGCCTACCTCCTCTGCTTACCATTACCACCTGGTAATTTTTTTTCAAATTATTAATCTATCAAATGGATTAATCCACTGGTGAAGTTAGCGCCCTCATGATTCAATTCCTTCACCTCTGAACATTGAGGCATTGCTCAACACAGCGTTGTGGGAGGACATCCCAGACCCAAACCCTAATGGGTGGGTCCATGGAGTTATCGGGCCACTGTGAGGTGGAAGAGGCCAAATGTCATGCATCACTTGACCACATAACCTTTACTCTAGTGGACAGTGGCAATTAGGCCCCTAGCACTTAGCAGACCTCCACCTTTTCAAAAGCAGAACGGTAATAGCTTCTCTCTGAGGGAATGAAAGCAAACAGCATGTGTACTGTATATTTTTGTTTCCAGCTCCAAGATCTTTCAGTACACTACTGAGAAGGGTGTCTCAACAGCTGAAGGGATGGGACTATCCATGGATGGTGCTTTTTTGCAAGAGGTAGTTCGGGTGAAGGTTATAGTTGTGTTAGGAGAGGGTTTGGAAGAGTATTTCTGTTTTTATACATCCTCAATGATCTCAAAGGTGGCTCCTAATGAGGAACCAGATATGAGGGTTATCATATTTGAAACTGTTTCAACTGTGAAACTCAACTTGCTCTGATACATAAACACATTTAGCACTCTGAAAGCATGTGAAACATCATTTTGAAGTGTGAACCTTACTTGTGAAAAGAGGATGTTGGTGTTCCTTTTTGTCATGAGATCAACTTTAAAGAAATTTCAGACTTTATTTTTTTATTTAGGTAAAAATTTGAAATAGTGGATTTATCTGAAACATTTGATCAGCATGCACTGCATTAATTTCAAAAATTTTAACTGCATAGGAACTATCTTTGAAATGGTTTTCAGCTCCTCATCTTACCAGTTGCAAATAAGCGAGAATACTCTATTACTTGTTTTCTTTCACAAGTTGATGAAGTAATTTTTATCTGGTATTAACAAATAAACTTCTAATTTAAATCTGTGTTGATGTCTATGTGAAATTCTAGAGAAAATAGAACAAAACTGCAATCAAAAGCATTCCTTGGTGGTCAGACTTCTAGGCCTTCCATTTTTTCTGTTGTTATTTTAATTTTTCCCTTCCTTTTTTCTTTTCCTTTCCCTCCTTCTCTCTCTTCCTTCGGATTAAACCTAAAGGCATTCTACTTCTGAGCTCTGAGCTATACCCCCAGCTCTGTTTTATTATTTTGAAACATGGCCTTGCTAAATTGCCGAGGCTGGCTACAAACCTGCAACCCTCCTGTCTCAGCCTCTCAAGTACTGGGATTACAGGTGTGGGCCACCATGGCTGCCCCCTCCTCATTTTCTTTTGGTACCTGTTCTTAAGTCACATTAAAAACAAAAAACAAAAAAACTTTCTTTCCAGAATCACACCTCTTAATCATTTTTCTTACTTGAAGCAAATGCATCAATGGCATTAGTGTTTTCTGAGAGTTATAAAGATGATGATAAAAATGCATATAAAACAAGTTTTCTAGTAGTATCTTGTCATATAGCTTTCAAATACCTCAACGTTACTTAAGCTTAGTTTGAATTGTATCACTTATGAATCATAAAGTACATGCTGTCAATCTATGGGGAGATAGTTGTTTTTATGGAGTTCTGCTTAGAACATGGTATTTTCATTCATCACAAGTCTTTTCTGGGTAGTTTTCATGAATGGGGAACTGTATATGGTAGGGAAAAACAACACAAAATAATCCCTTGGCTGATAATTAGTTCATGTTAATTTTTTTTTTTTTTTTGAGGGGAGAAGTGGGGGTGGAACAAAACTGAATTGAATGTTTCCTCCATATCTTCACTTACCTAATTAAAATTTGACTTTCTCCTGACCACACGGCCACCCTCATTCAGTATCCATCTGCAGTGCATCGTTTTGCCAGGGAGTTGGGTCCGTATTTTTTTTGGTTAACAGTGCCCCTGCAGGTTATTTCTCTTCCTTTTTGTCATTGTCTTTTACAGTCTCTTTGCCAGTTCTTGACTTCTAGGTCCCTTCTCAGCACAGATTTAGGCATTTGGCAACCCATATTCACTGTTTTCCTTATAACTATAAGAAGCCTTAGTAACTCTAACATCCCTTGTAACAATGATGACTAACATATAAAGAGCCCTTATGGTGCAGGGACTATTGTGGAACACCTAATGTGTATATATTAAGTAATGTAATCTTCAGAACAACCCTATGAAGTAAGTACCGTTACTATACCCCTTTTGCAGATGAGAGCATTTGCTCAAAGTCATATGACTCAAAATCAGCAGGTCTTGGGTTGAACTCATTTAATCTGGCTCCAGAGTCCATATTCTTAACAACTGTACCAGTGTCTTTCAAACTTAAGAACTTTACAAAATGCTGATGCCCAGGACACACACCCAGTTAAGTAAGAGTCTCTGGGACCCAACACCTGTATTTTAAAAGTCTTTCCAAGTGATTCCATTGTGCAAAGTTAAGAACCATTGCTCTACATTTATGCATTGAATATGGTACCTTTTAGCTATATGTGCTTATTTAAACACAAACTGAATTGAAAATAAATAAATACATCCAGTCATACTTGACACATTTCTAGTATTCCATAGCCACATGTGGCCAGTGGCTGCTGTCTAGGATCACGTTGGTGCAGAGTATTTCCTTTCAGAAGTTCTGTTGCACACTACTGCCCTGCACCATACTGTCCCTGATCCCTCAGTCTTCTTCCTCGATGCCAGGACCTTCTTCATCGTGTTTATAACAGTCCATTAACATGACTAAACCTTGGGCCTTGTCATCACCTGGGATTTATCAACTTTGCAAGCAAATTTAACTCATCCACCCTTCTCTGACCAGAGCCTGTCCCCTCTCCAGCTATCCGTTTCCCCACTGTCAGCTTCTTTGAGGCTGCATTTCTCTTTTCCATTTAATTTTGGATCCTCTAGTGTTCTGGACACCTCTCACGTCTTTCTTTCTCCCTTTTCCTGCCATGGTGGGCAGAGGTCATGCTGGATGTGAAGCCATTCACAATCTCTGCTTCTTCTGTCTCAGTGCTGCTAGAGATAATCATCTGTTAATATTTATAGCTGGGTGTGGTGGCACACACCTATAATCCTAATACTTGGGAGGCTGAGATAGGAGGATTGCAGGTTAGAAGATAGTCTCAGCAATGTAATGAGACTCTCAGCAACCCATCAAGATGCTGTTTTAAAATAAAAAGGGCTTGGGGTGTCACTGGAGGTTAAATGACCCTCGGTTTAATCCCCGGTACCACCAAAGAATTACAAAATTATAAAAGTAACTTTTTTTGTTAAAAAAAAAAAAGAGATAATCATCTGTTTTCTAACAGCTCAGCATAGCTTTTCAGTCACATTTGGAAACTCAAATCTGCACAGCAATCCTTTTACTTGTTTTTATGTAGCTCCATAGCAGTGATTACAGACCTTTCACTTCCTGGTTTCTGGCCTGCCCACTCCAGCTCAGCCTCAGTGAATGACCTAAAGGGAATCCTGCACAGGCTCCCTGGGCCTCCCTCCCTCCACCTGATCCCATGCATCGTGTCTGTGGAGAGGCTCTGTGCCTTTCCAAGGCTCACCTCTTCAGAGGATCATCTGAGCCCCATCTTCCTGTGACAGGACTCTGCTCAGGTTTCTCTGGGGGTGTGGCACAGTGGCAGAACACTTGCCTAACATGCAAGCCCTGGGTTATCTCCAGTATAGCAAAACAAAACAAAACAAAACAAAACAAAAACAAAGATGCTAAAGGTGTGGTTTTTAAGCTGTGTACCCTTGTAAAATAATGTTCTTATCACCCTCTTTTCCTGCTTTGACAAGCTTCTGCATTTTCAACTCTCTTCTCTCTGCCCCCTACACCTGCCCGTCTCCATACTGAAACCATTCCCTGTGTGTCATCACTGACCTCCAGATGCTGGCTGTGTGCTCTGCAGTGACATTCGAAGTTGTTCTACTCCTTTCCTGAACATGTCTTCTCTGTTGGTGTCCTCGGCACTGTACTCTCTCTGTTCTCGTTTTTGTTCTCCAGCCCTGTCTGTCTCCTGTTGTCCTTGTTATGCCGAGTTGCATTTACTTGTGAGGTTTTGGGACCTGTCTTGGTCACATACTCTTAATTTAAACCTCCTTAGCATCAAGCATAGTGCTTGGTGTGAACATTGCTTAGTAGCACTGTTTAGAGAGATCAGACTATAGTCATTGTTTGGGAATACCTTGAAACACATTTTTGATCTGCACACATGTTCAGAATGGACAGATGGAACCTCTAATAGGTGTTTGGAAATTGACTGAGGTTTATCTTCTCTCTTCATAACACCTGAACAATTCATCAACATCACTGTCATATACCCCATCACCTGGTGTCTCCATTTCAGCTTTCCCCCTCACTTCTCCGTCTTGCTGACTGCCCTCTTTCCCTGCAGGGAAGCTTAGGACTTCCCAGCTGCTCCAGGCTTGTCAGCAGCTGAGAAACTCACAATTAATATGTGTAAAAATCACATTTTCTAGCAAAATGGCTTCCCATAAAATTGGTTTGGGCCACATTGCTTATCATGTCTCCAAGTGGTTAATTTATTTGGAAATGAAGACTGTGTTCTTGGAAATACAAAGAGTAGTAAAGTATGGAAGCCATAGCTTTTGAGGCACTTACAGGACCAAGGTGGGAGGTTTCGCAGGAGGCTTCATGAAGGATGTGTGAGGATTTCAGTTGGCAGGACAGTTCGGGTGGAAACAGTGGATGAAAGTGTAAAAAGCGTCACACGTGCTAGCTTCCACTGAGTATTTGAGTTTGATTAGTGTGAGGGCATACTGGGAGATAAACTGGGAGGGTGAATTGAACCATATAGTAGAGGACCTCAAATGTTATTCTAAAACCTTTGAAGGTTTTTTTTGTTAGGGGAGGGGTGTGAGGATGGGGTGCAGGGAAGATGCGTTTGGCAGCAGGTGGTAAGTTGCATGTCCTGGAGGTTCAAGGCAGGGCATCTGTGGCTGGGTGGCTAGAAGAGAGAGGAGGTGATAATGTAGGTTTTTCTTCAGAGTACTGGGGAGCTGGGAAGCTGGAAGACACTGGGCATCCTCGTCACTCTGCCCCAGTATGAGACAGACTGTGGGCCTTAGCTGCTCAGCTTTATAGACTTAGGCTTTTTTCTAAGCTGTTTCTTCTTCTTCTTTTTTTTTTTTTTTTTTTTTGCAGTACTGGGGATTGAACTCAGGGGCATTCTACCTCTGAGCTCTACCCCCAGCCCTATTTTATTCTTTATTTTGAAACAGGGTCTCACTAAGTTGCGGAGTGCCTCACTAAGTAGCTGAGGCTGGCCTCGAATCCCGATCCTCTGGTCTCAGCCTTTCAAATGCTGGGATTACAAGCGTGCGCCACCACACCTGCCATGCTTTTTTCTAAGTTTCTAATTTTTAATTCATCTTCTCACTGTTGTATACCCCAAGTATTCAGATATGTTCTAAATGGATCCCCAGAGGCCTGGCAAAGAAGGCAGGGAAGAAGAGAAGTTACAAAATAAATAAATAAAATCTGCAAGAAGGTACAAATGCAGCAGCCATTTGTTCTTAGCTGAGTTCACGCAATGGCTCTGAGATGCTTGGGAAGTCAGGCTGCAGGATGTGGAATTGGCGGGGGGATGACAAACTCTGTAATGAAAGTGTGAGTACTGGCCTATGTTGAGCATTTTAACAAGCAGATATGAATTATCCACACTGCCTGGGGAATTGCCAGGGTGGTCCTCAGTTCTTTAAAATTCAACTTACTCCTTCTGCATTTCCCTCACCCTTTTGCCCACCATTGCTTTTCTATCTCTGGTGCCAATGTCAACACAGTGAGGCAGGCAAATAACATTTATTATGATTATAAGCAGTTGTGACCTCACAGGTAGGTAGCCCCCCCACCTTTTTGTGGTACTGGGGATTGAACCCAAGGGCATTCTACCTCTGAGCTACACACTCCAGCCCTGTTTTATTCTTTATTTTGAAACAGGGTCTCACTAAGTTTAGTATGTGCTGACCTTGAACCTGTGATTCTCCTGTTGCAGCCTCCCAAGTGCTGGGATTACAGGCAGGCACCACTGTGCCTGGCTGATGGGTCTTCTTATGGGTCCTCTTATGGTTCACACTTTGCTGTGTGTTTGTGTGTATCCATCATATCTTGGTTATTCTAGCCTATTTGGGGCACCAGGTGATGCTAAGTATTTGTAGCTTTCAGGTGCTTTGCTGTTTTGTGTTTCCTCACAGAACTGTGTGGAGATCTTAGCACTGGTGCTCCCGTCCACACTATGGCCCAGGGTGCTGTTTACTGCCTTGTGCCTGGCTTTGGCTTGGAGTTAGGGTCAGATATATAGCTGGCTATTTAGATTGTAGGTATCAAAATGCCATAAACTAAGCACCTACCCATAGATCTCTTTCCTTTTTCTTTCGTGGTACTGGGGATTGAACCCAGGGCTACTCTACCATTGAGCTACACCTTCATCCTTTAATTTCTTATTTTGAAACAGGGTTTCACAAAACTGCTGAGGCTGGCCTTGTTAAAAATGCAGTCCTCCTGTCTCAGCTTTTCAAGTACTGGGTTTACAGGCATGCACCACTACACCTGACTAGACCTTCCTTGATGTTCAGAAAGCTGTAAAGATCATTGGGGATTTAAGAATTCATGTAGATGTACCTCTTCTATGAGAGTCTTGCTCATGGAAGTCTTAGAGGAGATTTTTGTGGCTAAAACTTGTATTGATTGATATAATAGGGAAATGGTAATTTGCAAGTTTTGTTTTACTAAAATTTAGTTTTGGTTATTTTAGATTATAACTGTGAAATAACATAAAAACATTATAAAGAAATGTTTTTCAAGAAAAAACCTGAGTGTATATTAAATACATTCATATTTCAGAGTGTTGTTGAGAGTCTTGTACATTTTTGTAGTTGGGGATATGGCTACCACATTTCTTTTTTTAAAGTCCAATGGCTACCATTTTTCATAAGAATGAGAATGAATGTTCTGTTTTTACAGTTTAACTTTTTTCCATTTTTATTTATTAATCTCTAGGCATTTTATTTATTTATTTATTTATTTATTTATTTATTTATTTATTTATTTATTGCGGTACTGGGGATTGAACTCAGGGGCATTCTACCTCCAAGCTACACCGCCAGCCCCATTTTTTATTCTTTATTTTGAAACAGGGTCTCACTAAGTTGCAGAGGGCCTCACTAGGTAGCTGAGGTGGCCTCGGCCCCAGATCCTCCGGTCTCAGCTTCTCAAATGCTGAGATTACAAGCGTGCGCCACCATGCCCGGCTCCCAGCCCTATTTTTTATTCTTTATTTTGAACAGGGTCTCACTAAGTTGCGGAGTGCCTCACTAGGTAGCTGAGGCTGGTCGCGAACCTGGATCCTCTGGTCTCAGCCTCCCTAATGCTGGGATTACAAGCGTGTGCCACCACGCCTGGCTCATTTTATTTATTTTTTGTGGTACTAGGGATGAAACCTAGGGGCCTACTACCTCTGAGCTGTACTCCCTGCCCTATTTTTTCTGTGTGTGTGTGGGGGGGGGGGCGGTACTGGGGATTGAACCCAGGGGCTTTCTATCTCCAAGCTACACCCCCAGCCCTATTTTAGTTTTTATTTTGAAACAGGGTCTCACTAAGTTTCGGAAGGCCTTGCAAGTTGCTGAGGCTGGCCTTGAACCTGTGATCCTCCTGTCTCAGCCTCCTAAGTACTGGGATTACAGGCTCATTCTCTAGGCCCAGTGTTGTGTAAGATAATTTTGCATGATTATAGGAAGATGATCTATCTGTAGTCACAGGCCACACACAGCTGTTGAGCACTGGGAATGTGGCTGGCGAGATAGAGGAACTAATTTTTTACTTACTTAATTTTAATTAACTTAGTAATCATGAGTGCAAATGGCCATGGTATTGAAGACTTCAGCACTAAAAGATAAGCACTCCTTTTAAATTTTATTTAAATTTTTTTTTGTGTGTGTGTATGGTACTGAGGATTGAACCCAGGGGGGATCCTACCTCTGAACTACACCCTCAGCCCTATTCCTTCCTTCCTTCCTTCCTTCCTTCCTTCCTTCCTTCCTTCCTTCCTTCCTTCCTTCCTTCCTTCCTTCCTTCCTTCCTTCCTTGTTCTCCCTCTTCCTCTCACTCTCTCTCCCTCTCCCCTATACCCCCTTTCTCATTCTGCCTTCCTCCCTCCCTTCCTTCTCTCCCCCCTTCTCTCTTTCTTTCCTCCCTCCCTCCCTCCTTTCCTTTCTTCCATGCTAGGAATTGAACCCAGGGGCATACTACTTCCGAGTCACACCCTCAGCCCTATTTTTAAAATTTTTTATTTGGAAACAGGGTCTTGCTAAGTTAGTGCGAGCCTCACTGAGTTGCTGAGGCTGGTTTTGAACATGCGATTCTCTTGTCTTAGCTTCTCAAGTACTTGGATTACAGGTGTGCACCATCACGCCTGGCTTTTTTCCCCCAGTACTGGGGATTGAACTCAAAGGCATTCTACTTCCAAGCTATACCTCCAGCCCTATTTTTCATTCTTTATTTTAAAACAGGGTCTCACTAAATTGCTGAGGGCCTCACCAAGTAGCTGAGGTTGGCTGCAAACCTGTCATAGCTTCCCAAGTACTGGGATTAGAAGTGTGTGCCACCACGCCTGGCTTATTATTTATTTATTTATTTTATTTTGAAACAATCTTGCTAAATTCCTGAATACTGGTCTTAAACTTGTGATCATCTGGTCTCAGCCTCCCAAGTACTGTGATTATAGCACTTTTTTTTAAAAGACATACTGGAGCCAGACGTAGTGGTACACGCTTATAATCCCAGTACTTGGGAGGCTGAGACAGGAGGATCACAGGTTCCTGGCCAGCCTCAGCTACTTATTGAGGTCTTCAGAGCTTAGTGAGACCCTGTTTCAAAATAAAGAATAAAAAATAGGGTTGGGGGTGTAGCTTGGAGGTAGAATGTACCTGGGTTCAACCCTTAGTACCTCAAAAAAAAAAAAAAAAAAAAGACATACTGGTAAATCCAATTATTATCCAGCCAAAAGTTTAATAATAATCCCTTAGTATTATTAAGTATCCACTAAATATTAACATTTCCAGTATATCATAGTATAATAAATTGTGTATTTTTAATTATTTGAATCAGGATATAAATAAGAGCTGTACATTCTAATTGGTTGATATGTCTATTTTAAAAACAATAGGTTCTCTCTCTTTTTTGCTATTTATTGAAAAAATTGTTATTTGTCCTTGCTATATACTACATTCTAGTTATTTTGTACGTGAGTTGGTAGTGATTTACTCAGTATAGTAAGCTGCATTCAAAGCCACATCTTACTACAGAACCTGAGTTCTTAAATTTTCCTGAAATGATGATGGTGGTGGTGATCGCGGAGACAAGGGTGGTGATAGTAGCACTGGTGACGATGGTGACAGTGGTGGTGGTGATGGTGACATTGTTGGTGATGGGGATGCTGGTGACAATGGTCATGGTGATGGTGATGGTGACATTGGTGGTGATGGTAATGCTGATGACAATGGTCGTGGTGATGGTGATGGTGATGGTGACATTGGTGGTGGTGATAGTGGCACTGGTAACAATGATGGTGGTGATGGTGATGATGACAGTGATGATATAGCTAAACTTGAGCACTTGCTGTGTGCAGGGCACTCTTAGTATTTTACATATATCAACCCATTTCTTTTTCACAATGACCCTGTGATATAGACGTTCTTTCCCATTTTCTAGTTTCCCAGTGTCACACAGCAAGTAAGTATTGGAATTAAGATTCAAACCCAGGTAGTCTGGACCCAGAGTCTGAATTCATTTTTTTAAAAATAGCTAAATAATTTTATTGTATTTTTTGTGAAGAAAAAGAAAAAACCATAAATCTTGGTTAAAGGCTATAATCAACACCAACCAAATGAGCCAGCCACTTGTTCCCATAGCTGCTAACAACACGAGTATTATTGCTCAAAGTCTGAATTATTAAGCATTGTGCTGCATTGTCTGCATACTCATTTCCTCTTAAACACCTGGGAGAAGAAATTCATTTTTGTCTGCCTCTTAGGAACCTGGATATGTTTGAAATTATAAAGCTAAATCTGACCAACTTTTCCCAGGGCTGTTGGTAGAATGGAATCAATTAATGCTTCAAAGCACTTGAGAATCCTTACTGTAAAGACTGCTAGTGGAAAGTGTTTACTTGTCTGTAAAGTCAACTGCCTGCTATTCCCAGATTTTTATTTATGCTTCATATGTCAGTTGCTTTCAAATTGAATCTATTCCTACAGGTCACATTCTGAATATGACACTTTTATTTAAAGTCATATATGCATTGTAGAAATCCTCTAAAAAACATGTTTAGAAACTACTCTGTCCGAAGTATTTTCTGTGATTCATAGATTATTTTTCACTTCTGGCTTATGAGAGATTTGTTTGCTGACAAGATTGCCTGCTGCAGTGTGTCCTTGGGAGTGATCGCGCCTATAAGACCTGAGTATCTGTGTGCGTAGGGATTTCCTTACTTTGTATGCTGATCTGCTAACCGGAAGCATAAAAGCAAACCTGCTCAAGTTTGATGGCTGCTCTCCCCTCAAGAATTACCCCTTTGGATGTGACCTCCTCACTTCCTCAACCCAGGTGGCCATCCCTGCTGGCTCTTGCTTCAGTTCAACATGTCAAGGCAGAATAATACCTCCAGCTCCAATTTGTTTCACGTGTATTGGATTAAGCTGGTAATTAACACTGCACATGGGGAAATTGGCCTGGCTGATAAAAGGGCCTGGAAAATGTGCTTGGTGCTATTGGAACTCCATAAAATGCACCATGGGCCCACCCGCTTGGTCAGGACCGCCTGGCACCTCAAACCCACCACAGTGGAAGGTGCTGATCACAGCTGCTCTGAATGCCTGTAAATGCTTCTAAATGCTTTCTAAACCTTATCAGGAGAGACCAGTGATAAGATAAGGCCTATTTCCTATTTCTACCATTCAATGGGATAAGAGAAAAGGAGAAAGAATAGGGAAAAGGAACAAAGAGGGAAGGAAGGAAACTGGCCAGCTAGTTGGACACAGCTGTCAACTCCAATAATCAGGGTTGTCTTATCTCACATCTTAGGTATAGTTTCTCTTTGTTACTCAATATCTCATCTTTCATTAAAAGAATTACTTATTAACTTCTTTTTTAAAAAGTGAAACTTTAAATAGTTTTTAGGTTAAATATCTCCCAAGATATCCTTTTTTGGGGGGGTGGGGGGATGGTACAGGGATTGAACTCAGGGGCATTCTGTCTCCAAGCTATACCCCCAGCTGCACCCCCAGCCCTTTTTATGTTTTATTTTGAGCAGGATCTTGCTAAGTTGCTGAGGCTGACCTCAAGCTGCAATCCTCTTGTCTCAGCCTCTCAAGTTCTAGGATTATAGGCATATGCTACTGTGCCCAGCTCCAAGATATTCTTTGACAGAGTTTTATAGTTTCTAATTACCTAGTGTTTCATGAATTACCTTGATCCGAGCTATAGGATGAAATGGTTTTATTTGGATTTACATATGGATATTTGGAGGAATTTCCTCACTTTCAATTTGTTCTCAATACTGTTGTACTGTCTTCACATAAACTAAGATTATATACAGAATTTTGAATTAGTGTACAAAAAAGTTGTTTTTTTTTTGTATACAGGGCTCTATATAGTGTCTGGTTTTTCAAGGCATGTAGTTAACGGTGAACAAAGTAGCTTTTAACATTTAAAATGATTTCCTTTTGGGAATCTTGGGTGTTAGCCATAAACAAAGATATTTTTAATGATTTACTTCCCTTGCTCATTTCTGAAGTTATAAAATTGGTAGTGGGGAAGCTGGGCATGGTGGTGTATGCTTGTAATCCCAGTACTTGGGAGGCTGAGACAGGAGGATCTGGGTTTGTGACCAACCTCAGCTACTTAGTGAGGCTCTCTGCAACTTAGTGAGACACCTGTTTCAAAATAAAGAATAAAAAGTAGGGCTGGGGGTGCAGCTTGGAGGTAGGATGCCCCTGGGTTCAGTTCCCAGTATCACACACACCAAAAAAACCCCCAAAAACATAAATAAATAAAATAAATAATAATAAAAAAATAAAGAATTGGTAGTGGGGAAATCTTGTTATTGTGATATCTTAGTTGACAATTAAAGTATCAGATACTTTAAAGCTACATTTGATGACCTCTGCTATTAACCTTTGGACTAACAATGCTAAATACAAGTGTGCATGCAGAGGCTTGCTTATGCATGTGTGTTTGTGTGTGCGCGCACACACACACACACCCTGCCTTTATGAAACTTATTCATTGAAGAATTAAATGTGAGGGAATGTGATTCATTTATATCAGTTTCAAGTAGTAAGTTCAGTGCATTATAATTGAATACAATGAATTCTATGTAGAATTTTGGGAACTTGATGAGGTAAATTTTAAGTGAAACAGGTTAGATTAAAATTTAACAAGCACTGTATGTACCAGGCTCGGGGACAGGGTAGTGAGCTAAAACAAAGTCCTGGTTCCTATGAAAGTTACATTTTGGTGGGAGGAAATGAAATAAACAGTGAAAAGATTAATGTGATAAACATTAAGAAAAGCAAAGTAGGGTGAAGGGCATAGGAGTGATGGGGTGTAGGGAGGATTGTTATTTTGGAGTGGTGGTTGGTTCAAGCCTTTCCATAAGATAACATTGGAACAGAAACCTGAATAAAGTAAGACTGTTGAATGGAGAGAAAGAAGAATCATTGCATTGTGAATAGTAGGTATAAAGGCCCCGGGGTATGTTAAATAGATACTTATGTATGAACAATACTTAAAATTATATTAGGACTCTGTGCATGTTTTGGGCTTGCTGTCTAAATTAAATATTTGTCCAGGGACTAGATACAGAAGTAAGATATAACACTATTTTAAATTGATAATTTGTAAATAAAATTGATATTGCAAAATAAAGTTGACAGAACTAGAGTAGGTAAAGATAATGATAAATCTGTACCATGCTGTAATACATCAATTTACAGATTGATGCACTGTACTGAGCAGGGGTCTGTTTTCATTACTATTTAATATTTATATGAGAACTAGAAAATCTTTTCTTATTGAATAAAGCCATCTGAGACTTCCTAGCATTCTCAAACTGTTGGCCAGAGAAGGTGTTGGAGAGCCAGCTGAGGGGTATTAAGAAAACTACAGGAGGGGTCATAGTTAAATGCTATGGCAGGCTGGGCATGATGGTGCATACCTATAATCCTAGTGCTTGGAAGACTGAGACAGAAGGATCGAAGGTACAAGGCCAGCCTCAGCAACTTCCTGAGATTTGGCAACCTAGTGAGACCCTGTTTCAAAATAAAAAAGTCAGCTGGGTGAGGTGACACAAGGGGTGAACTAGGCCAGGTGCTAGTTTTCTCAAATGTAAAACCCAGAGAATGAGTCTGCTAATCATTAAAGGTTCTTTTTCATCAGGTCTAATGTTATTCTATTTGTTAAATCTTTATGCATTTAAAACTCACAAATATGCTTATGATTTGCTACCTTGTTATGTTAGCCAATCAGATTTATTCATGCTATCTGTGGTCACCAAAACTTTGAATCCCCAATGTACAGTTTTGTCCTTTAACAATGGAGCCAAGTTATTTATGGGGACAGTGCTGTCTGGCATTGACTGACCTCACCAAAGAGCCAGCCACCTTCATTTTAAACCCATCATTCATTTTAGACCCATCATTGGTACGATTACCAGCCCTGATGCAGAACTTGTGTTTATGGTTTGATGGCTAGACTCTCACCCTTCGACCTAGGAACACAGCCACATCCAAAATGTTCCTGTTGAGTGACCCCTCCTTTCTCCACTGATGTCTAAACTCAGTCACCAGGGTGTTGATTTGTCCTTCCTGCATCTCCTGCATCTTCTCCCTCCTCCCTCCTCCCTCCTCCCTCCCTTGTCCCTGACACTCTTTCACTTAGCAAATGCTTTCTGAGTGCTAGGAAATGCCTCTGCCTGCTAGGAAACAAACACGCTAAGTGGTCTGGAGGTGGCGAGTGAGCCCAGCAGGAAAGGCAGGGAGGCTGAGCTGCAGTCAGGCCTTGGCAAATCTTTACTGTAAGGAGGAGGCAGTAAATAGTTTAGGCTCTGTGAGCCATACAGTCTCTGTTGCAACTCTTTGACTCTGCTTTGACAATATGTAAAACAATGGTGTAGCTGTGTTCCAGGAAAAGCATAGGCAGTGGGCCAGGTTTGCCAGCCCTGCTCTAGAGGGTGAGGCAGGCTGTACGCAGGTGCCCAGCTGATGTGTGTGTATCAAGTTGCCATAAATGCAATGAAGAAACAAGCCCGTGTGAAGGATGAGTGAGGCTAGTGTGTGTTTGTGTGTGTGTGTGTGTGTGGGGGGGGGTGTTTCTTTTATGCATCAGCTGATAGAGGAAGTCTGCCTGTTCTGGAGAATACAGAGAAACACACTGTGGGACCTGTAGTGCCTTGAAGAGCCTTCCTGGCAGGGGAACCAGGTGCCGTGACCAGCAGGACCTGGCGGCTGCTTACTCAGGGAACAGCAGGGAGGCTAGACTGGCTGTAGGGAGCAGGGGCAGAGCAGGCAGGCAGTCTGAGGTGGTGCCAACACAAGGGTTGATAGGAGTTTGGCAGACTGAGAGGAAGCCACACCAGAGAGGGAGCTGCCCACTGGAGAGGAGATGGGCCTCCGGAAGGAAGGGGCTTGGCCTGGCTGGAGAATAGATGGGAAGGGATCTCCTGACGGATTTTTAGGGAGAGGAACATTGTGTACTTGTGTTTTAAGAAAGGCTACAGATGTCCTGTGAGGGTGTGGGCAGGTGGAAGGAGGAGGCCTGACCTGAGACCAGCGATGTGGCCTCCCACCCCACCAAGTGGAGTCCTCTTGTCTCTCCACAGCCTGTGACTGCCTGCTTCCCACTTGCACTTCAAAGAATGGCTCAGGGGCAGCCCGCCCTGATTACCCACTTAGGATGATCCACCTCCTCCCAGTTTTCCTAGCTCCTCCTCCTTCCTGGCATCTCTCTTCCAATATGGGTCAGACAGGGCCCTTTGACCAACATGCTCTTAACATTTCCTATTGCATCACAAAAGTCTTGAGAGCAAGGGGCCCTCCACTGTTAGTAGGATTGCCTACTTAGCATAGTAGGGAACATGAACTCAGGATAGCTGTCCTACCACCTACTGTGTGACCCTGTGGAAGTGACTTTGCTTCTCCAAGCCTCCATTTTCTCATCTGTGGAAGGCGATGGGGGCATTACCATCCTCACAGAACTCTTGTGATGGCTGACATGTGCCTGGAAGCAGTTCAAATAAAGCCTGCATGTTTTAAGTATTCAGTAAGTGTTAGCTGATATTAGTAGCATTGCTGTTACAACAGAGCTTAACACAGTCCCTGGGATCTAGTAAATGCTCAACAAACATTGCTTACAGAGGAAATGTGGTACATATAGGTTTTACTGTAGATGGATGCACACCAGCTTGAATTGAGGCAAAGCTGATTATAACAGATCCATTTGGACTCCATTGGACAAAGAATTGATTGGTAGGATTTCAGAGAAACATACATAGCTAGATATCTTTAAAAGATGTTAATTATAAAGGAAAAACTGGTAAAACATCATGTAGATGTGGGTAAAACATCTTGGTACACATGCATTTACTAATACTTATGAACCAATGTTTTGGTATCTTACAAAATTTGCACATAACAGGGTCAAAAGACAGATACTGAAGGATCACAGTGAATGTCACAATGCCTCTTGCTCCCAGAGCTGGCCGCATTGTTCAAGCTCTCCATGGCCCTGTGAAATAACTACAGACAAGTGGTACTTGTTGTCTTTGAACAGTGTATATGAACAGACTGTAGCAGGAAGATCTGTAATGAAAAGATGTTTTTGCTGTTGAGATCAGAAATCATTTTTAGATATGATGTTGAAAAATTGATTCCCAGATACCTCTGAGATATCACCTACTCATTATTTCTGCAAATAAAACCACTTCCTTTGTAACTTTCTAAGCTTGATCTGAACTGCTTCCAGGCACATGTTAGCCATCACAAGAGTCCTGTGAGGATGGTAATGCTCCCATCTCCTTCCACAGATGAGAAAGTGGAGGCTTGGAGAAGCAAAGTCACTTCCACAGGGTCACACAGTAGGTGGTGGGACAGCTAACCTGAGCTACTTCAGCGTCCCAGCTGCCAAGCCTGTGGACATCATGGTCATCTCATTTCTGTACCTTTTTCATCCCACATCCTGCCTAGCTTTCTGATCTTACATTGGATCAATTCAGTGGTAAACCCAATCCCAGGACCCCACCTAACCACAAGGGGACCCACCACAGCTTATTTACATATATACATATACTCATGGACACACACACACACACACACACACACACACACACACACACACAGAGCATCACGCTTTGGAGCATTTTATCTATTTGTTTTTTGGTGGGGAGAGTGGGAGGGATGAAGAAATCAGCCTTCATTCTTGGAAAATTGTAAAGAAGATGCTACAGGCCTCACATCTCACCCTACAATTCAGTTCATCTATCGAGTAACATGCACAGAAACCAGGAAAGGCCAAGGAGAATACCTTGCTCCACCCAACCCCAAACCGCCCGCTTTGGAGCTTTTTGACATGCATTTTTAGTCTCAGTTCCCCAGAAAATTGACAACCATGCCCTTCAGGTTATATTTTGCTTTCTCAACTTCTTAGAGCATTACTATTGTTGGCAAAAGTTCTAGCTCAGACTCTACTTTTGCTAGGATTATGCAGGTGTTGCCACTACCCCAGCTCCACTTACCTTTGGTCTTAAAACTAAATTAAACTTTGTTGTCTCAAATTTGCCATGGTTCTTTGAAATACTATTTGTAGAAGTACTCATACTTTTTTTCTTGTATTTCTTGCTTTCTTTGATTGGGTAGATCTGGTCAAATTTCAAAAACGGAAGTGGCAAATGATATTTTCTGCATGTAGATATCCATTAGTTTTACCTTTTTCTATGAAAATATGGTAGATTAAATGTGGTGGAACAAAGGCTGGTGTCTTTATGCCTTCCCCTACCCCCTCCACATTATGGTAGATGACACCAATTACAAAGGTGTAAAGGTTTCTGACTATAGAAGAAGCAGGATCCTTAACAATGAGTGGTGAGTTCGAGGCTCAGGTGGATTCTGGCTCTAGTGCAGGTGCCTTGGTTTTGTGCTGTCAGTAACTGAAATCTCCCCTGCCCTCCGGCATTGTGGCCAAACCTTGGCTGTGTTTTCAGGAGGCACCCTGTGTCCAGGTTCCTTCAAGTCCAATCAGTGCAAAACCTCTTTCTTGTCTCTTTTACTCTGGCAGAGCCGTGATGCTTGGATCACATTAGCTTCATGGAAATAAAAATGATTGGGGGAGTGGCGCAGGGGAAGATTTTACCCCCGTCAAGGCCAGCATTTGGTGAAACATTTCCTAAAGTTGTTTTTCTCTGCAAAAGTTTAATGCATGGCTCTGCCCATTAGGATGTTTGGAATATATAGATCTCTCTCGTTTTCTTACACTCACTATTGATGATGATTGCAGGCCTTCAGGTGACCTGAAGTGGGTGCTGAGCAAGCGGTTCTGTACACTCACAGGGGAAACCGATGGGAGTAACATCGAGTGTGAGCGCAGAATAATTCCATGTGATATCCTTCCTGGCTAATCAGAGGTCTGGCAGACAGTCAGATTGCCAGAGAAGCATTTATGTAAAAAGAGAGTGGGTGACATGCATGTTGGAAAGTGGCATCAGATCTGCTGTCAGTGTATAGCTGTAGGGGTGGGGTTTGAGACTCATGTTGTGTGTAAGTGGAGGAGAGTGTGAGGAGAGAAAAGAGGACCAGAGAAGTCAGGCAGTTTTGGGAGACACCTTCTCCCCTCCTGTCCAGGCGGGCCTTTCTGAGAATAGGCGATGCAAACACAGCATCTCGAATGTCTCTGCTTTGTCTGCCAATGTGTGTGTTTGTTTAATATTCATCTATACACTGTCTCCTGGGGCTTGGTGTCACAACCATTATCCTTCTGTTATCCTTCCGTTGTGGGCTGGCTGCAGCTTCCCGTGGAGACCAGCAGTGTGTCTTCTTAATTGGCTGATAGGGTCAGCAGCATTGACACTGTGTTCCTGCCGGCTTCCCTTCCCCCCTCTTGACATCTCTTCCCTCCCCCACCCCTAATATATCTCCTAGAGGAGTGGGCCCTGCCCAGCAGAACCAGGAGGAATTAGGAGTCTAGCCAAGAAATGAAACCTGCTCAGGTTCTCAGCGAGACGCTCACTCTCAAACTGTGATGTCTTTATTTTAAATGATGGAGGAAAAAAAAAAAATTAGTCCTGCAGTTAGAGAGATACTGGTCAGCAGAGTGGCTACTAATGATTTCAGTATTCTTAACATTTACAGGTATTGGGGACCATATGGTATCTTAAAAAACATGAGTTATGCTTAAAATCAATGCCCCCCTTTCTCTGTTTTTCCTATACCCCACGCTGTATGTGATCTGGGTCTCTGAAGAACCTTCCTCCAAATCTGGGACCCTGATCTCTTGGTAGTAGCTTATATTGCTTTCAAAACAGAGGAAGAAAGCCTTTTGCCACTCACCAGTTGCCACAAAGCACAGAAGCATTGCTACAAAAATAATGTGCTTTTTGGAAAATATGGTAGACATTTTTTAGAAACCGTAGTTCCATTATATGGGTTCATGTATTGACTTGCTAATTTTGATTGTATTGTTGGTATCATCTGTTACCCTGAGAGATATCAGTAGGATAATAAAATATAACTTGTCAGTTGAAGATAAGATTTAGGAAAGAAAGAATGCACAAGGGAAAAAAAGAAAATCAGGGACCAAAAAGAGAACTGTGTCCAGGTTGGAGAGTGGAAAAGGTACTTCGGGGAGGGTCAAGGGTATCATTCAGGAACATTAGTGTCACACATCCCTCTTTACTCAGAGTTAAATTATGGTCTTTTAAAAATAAAAACTGACAGGCGGTTATTTCACGGTGGGCCTTTTTACACTCTGAAATGCCACTAACGGTGACACAGGCAGTAACGAAGACAAAAGAGGAGTCAGGGTTCAGGGTGGCCCTCAAGCCAGATAAAGACTTCAAATAATGGAAGAGTACTACCCCACCGAAGACCGTAGTTCAGCAAGAATGACTAAAAAAGGAGAAAACAGAATAGAGAAAGGACAAGATAGTTTGGACTAGAGAAATAGAATCAGAGACTTTTACTCTTCTCACTCACTGTTCTCGTTAAGATTCCAGAATGGGAGCTTCAGGAACCACCTCCCCGGGGGGATGGAGGCAGAAGGCGAGAATAGCCCTGCTTTCCTTGGTGGTCCCTTCCACCAGATGCTTTACACTCCTTTAGTTTCTGTTCCCTGTTCATCTGGTTTGAGGGGCGCTGCTTGGTGCAGGTCCTGTTTCCTAACAAGACAGGACTTTTTGATTGTCACCCCTGGCTGCCCTTGACAGTCACCAGGCCTGCACACAGTGGGAGGTGAGAGATTAGTATTTTTAATGCGGGAAGGGGGTGCATTTGCATGTATGTCATTGTCAATGTGATTTACATTATGATGTGAGACTATAATGCACCAATAAAAACACATTAAATAAAAAACATCTTCTTTGTGTATGTTAAAAAGAAAAAAAATGGCACCAGCAGTTCTCACATACTCACAGGGAGTGCAGCCAGTGGGGACTGTGGCCTGCGTGTCCCAGTTGGGTTGGTAGCTCCCCAGTTGCCGCCACCCTTGCTGGTCCAGGGACTGCTAATTGCTTGCTCCTGAGGTCTGAGAGCCCTTGCCTCCTAACCTCACCAGCTGTATTCTGAGGATTTGGAACCCTGTTGATGTGGCTCGAGGGCATGGGCCAAGGACTTTGCTCAGTTGCTCATGGGTGCAGCAGCAGTACCTGGAAGGCCCATTTGGTGGTCCTAGCCTGGTATCTTCAGCCACTCTGGCTTCAGACTCCTAGAATTTCTGTGGTTTAGATGGCAGGAAATGCTACCCAGGATCTGAGTGAGAAGCAGGGCATGCCAGCCCTCTGAAACCCCAGGGTCCCTTGACTTCTATGCTGGAGGATGCCTGCCATTCTAACCACAGAACACATGAAGTGTAGTTTAACCTCCTCATTGGGACCATTAATCTGCAGATACAGGATCAACTCGTTTCCATTGGTTTCTGTGAAAATCTAGCAGATCTGAGTAGGGTGTGTGTGTGTGTGTGTGTGTGTGTGTGTGTGTGTGTGTGTGTTGATGGTGGTGGAAGTAATGTTTTTGAGCAATGGAAGGCACCCATTGGAGACTAGATTCTTGGCCTGTATTATATCCACAACAAATCTTTGAGGGAGATAGGCATGGAAGGTTAAGGAACTTTTCCCAGTTCACATGAGAATTTGAACTTGCGTTTGCTTGAGACAGAGTTCATGACTTCTCTACCATGTGGACAGAGTCCATGGCTTCTCTACCATGTGGTTTAAGGATTTGTAAGAATAGAAAGGTTGTTCCTTAGCATGTTGAAAAGGCGACTTCCTATCCTTAAAATGGTGTATTGACCTAATCAAAATGGACAAGATCAGGAATCATAATAGTACAAAAGTTTATAGGATAAAAAGTGAAAGCCCCTCACTCTCTCCATACCTCATCCTGCTAACTGCTCTCTTCAAAGTTGATTGATCACTATTGATTGTCTTCTTTTTTTTCCCTGCGGTATGGGAATTGAACCCAGGGGCATTCTACCACTGAGCTACACCCCCAGTCCTATTTATTTTTTTATTCTTTATTTTGAAACAGCATTTCACTAAGTTGCAGAGAGCCTCACTAAGTAGCTGATGGTGGCACCTACCTGTAATTCCAGTAATTAGGAGGCTGAGACAGGAAGATTGCATGTTTGAGAACAGTCTTAGCAATGTAGAGAGACTCTCAGCAACTTAGCAAGACCGTGTTTCAAAACAAATAAAAAAAAAAAAAAAAAAGCGGGGTGGGGGGGGTTGGTGGTGTAGGTAGAATGCCTATGGGTTCAATCCCCAGTACAAAAAAAAAAAAAAGAAAGAAAAAAGGGGATGGGGGTTGGTGGAGAACTCAGATCCTCCAGTCTCAGCCTCCCAAGTACTGGGATTACAAGTGTGCACCACTACACCTGGCTGATTGTCTTCTGAATCAATATAAAAATATACTTATGTTAACATATTGATACACAGACCCCCAAATAGTGTCCTCATTTATTTATACCAAAGAGAGAATGTTCTGCACACTGGAGGCAGGATAGCACAGTTGCAAGCCTGGACTCCATAGCCGGATGGCTTCCATGCTTAAGGCACTGGGCTGGTTACCTTCTATGCTTCAGTTTCCTTATCCTGCAACATGAGTTGTTGCGATTGAATCTGATAATGTTAAGAACTTAGAACAATATCTGCTGCTTAATAAATACAGAAGGAGTGTTAAGCTATAGTTATTAATATTCAGAACTTTGCTTTTTTTTCTAAATTAAAAAATGTAAAAGCTACGTCATCCCTTTTATTCCCTTAAAAAATAATTTAAGCCAGGCATGGTAGCACCTACCTGTAATTCCAGTAATTAGGAGGCTGAGACAGGAAGATTGCATGTTTGAGAATAGTCTTAGCAATGTAGAGAGACTCTCAGCAACTTAGCAAGACCGTGTTTCAAAACAAATTAAAAAAAATAAAAGTGGGGTGGGGGGGGGGGCTGGTGGTGTAGGTAGAATGCCTATGGGTTCAATCCCCAGTACAAAAAAAAGAAAGAAAGAAAAAAGGGGATGGGGCATGGTGGCGCATGCTTGTAATCCCAGTAGTTGGGAGGCTGAGACAGGAGGATCACAGGTTTGGGGCCAGCCTCAACTACTTAGTGAGGCTCTCTGCAACTCAGTGAGATCCTGTTTCAAAATAAAGAATGAAAAATAGGGCTGGGGTATAGTTCGGAGGTAGAATGCCTCTGGGTTCAATCTCCATTACCGCTAATAAAAAAAAAAAAAATCAAATTACCAACCAAAATGTGCCCTTTTAATCTTTCAGTTCTATAGTGCCTATTTAGCTCAAAATAGAGGCTGTGACTATGCGCCTGTAACATTTTATGGCAGATGAAACCTTCCCATCTATGCCTCTATGTCGTGCTTTATGCTTTTAAAAAGAGTTTCCAGGTATGTTTTATTTGATCTTCCAAGCCAGCCTGTGATGTGGGTTGGGCAGGTGTTTTTAATTCCTTTTGCAAAAAAAGACACTGAGTTTGAAAGGGATTCAGCAGACTTCCTGAAGGCCGCATACCCTTGCCTAGTCCTGTGAGGAAGCCCAGTATTCTGTGCCCCCTCCCCACCCACTCCTCTTAGGCTGATAACCCCTGGACCACCAACCTCAAGAGTGTCCCAGTACCTTCAGCCAAGGTGGAGCAGGATGATAAGAGTGCTTTTCTCATGGTGGGATAGGTTTGCTCATGTCCACCCACACTCTACTTGTCCTGTGGGCAGTGACATGGATTTGATTTGCAGTCCCTGGGATCAGAGATGTATTATGGGGCCATTGAACAGATAACATCAGAAAGGGGGGCATGGGGCAGTTGTGCAGTGAAATGAGCAATGAGCCAGAGGGTGGGAAATGTGGGTTCTCAGCATCTTCATTGTTTAAAATGATGACGTGGTCTCAGATGCTCTCTGAGGTTGCAGATGAAGATTTAAGGCTAGAGAGAATAGTGGCAGCTCCAGTCCACCCAGCAAGTTAACAGCAGAGCCAGGAGTAAACCGGGAGGGTTTGTTTTAAGAGAAGTAGTGATCTGGGCTAGCAGATCCTAGTTCTAACTTGGGCAGCTGACCATCCCTTCCGTTCCCTTCCTTCTCACACTCCTTTCCTCCCTCCCACCTCCCCTTTTGCGGCACTGGGGATTGAATCCAAGGGCATTCTACCTTGAGCTACACCCCTGGCCCTATTTTATTTTGAAATAGGGTCTCACTAAGTTGCAGAGGGCCTTGCTAAGTTGCTGAGGCTGGCTGTGAACCTTTGATCCTGTCTCAGTCTCCCAAGTACTGGGATTACATGCATGTGTTTGGAGTCATTAGTCTGGTAGCTTCTAAGTTCTTGTATGTTCAAAATGCTCTTTTGTTTATCCTGTCAGGGGAATTACATCTTGGCTAGGAATTTCCTCTTAGTAGTCATTGTTTAATTGTGTGCTTATTTCCAGTGTTGCAGTTGAGAAATCTGATGCAAATCTAATTCTTTTTCCTCTATAAATCTTCTGTTCAATTTGTTTGACTGACTATACGGGTTCCTTTTAATCTTCGGAGGCTGTCTGCTGACTCCCTGAAAAGACTGCAGGGTAGCCTATAGAAAAAGTGAAGCAAGCTTATTGCTTACAACAATAAAACATAAAAGCTTATTGCTTACAGCGAGCATTTTGGAGGATGGAGGACAAAGATGAACTTTTAGTGTTTGGTATAGTGTCAGGTTTTTCAGTGCAGGGCATGTATTCAGACAAAGTTTTGAATAAAATAATTTAAGATTTTTGAGGCTGAATAAGGAGTATTTGATAAGAAGTAGTTGAGTTCATTCAGAAAAATAGAGTTCTTTAGAATGTTCTGAAATAGTAATTTCATATTCCTGGATAAATTTCCTGAAATAGTAAAGTTGTATTAGTGTAAGCAGTTAAATAGTGAGGTCATGCTAACGCAGATAGTAAGATGCATGGTTGCAGATGGTTTGGGTTCTCCCTTGAAATATTTTACCAAGCCTAGGCATGTGCCTTTTTTTTCCTCATTAATGTTGCTTGAGTGTGCTAGGAGCCCCTTTAGTCTAGAAAATTATTCCTCCTTTCAGCTCAGGGAGGTTTTCTTTTGTTTTATACTCTCTCCCTCCTTTCCCTTCCAGTTGTGTCTTCATTTGTTACTGTTTCTCCTCCAGGAAGCATGTTCTGTCTTCTGGTTATGTCTTCCATATTTTTACTTATGATGTCTGCTTGATCTTTTAGAACTGGATGGGTTCTTAGTGGTGACTCTGACGTTTTTCATTTTTCTATTAAAAATTTAATTTCAGAAGCCGGGTGTGGTGGCGCATGCTTGTAATCCCAGCATTCAGGAGGCTGAGACTGGAGGATCCGGGTTCGAGGCCAGCCTCAGCTACCTAGTGAGGCACTCCACAACTTAGTGAGACCCGGTTTCAAAATAAAGAATAAAAAATGGGGCTGGGGGTATAGCTCAGAGGTAGAATGCCCCTGAGTTCAATCCCCAGTACCGCAAAAAAAAAAAAAAAAAAAAAATTAATTTCAGAATTAAGTTATTTAGTTTTAGAGAGCCTGTGTGTACATGTACACATGTCGTGATTGTACCTCCTTGAAAGTCCCTATTTCTCTTCCCCCTTTATTTATTTTTTGTCTCTTTCATAGGAACTACTTGTTCTGGTTGTTCATATTGATCCTTCTCATGCAACTGGCTGAGACCCCTTACAGGGGTTGTAATTTTTCTTTTACTGGTTGCCTATTCCTTGGGCAGGCTAATAGCATTCTTGGGTAGTAGTAAGTCGAGTACTGGAAGGTGCATGTGTGTGTGTGTGTGTGTGTGTGTGTGTGTGTGTGTGTGTTGCATGTTGCAGTCAATGGGTATAAGCTATCAAATTGGGACCTGTCAGTTGAGGTATGAGGAGGAGGCTACTTGGTTCTCATGAGCCGTTGCGCTCACCTTTACAGTGACCTTTGAAGTAGTCTGGAGTCAACAGGATTAGACATCTCCTCCAATGACCAAACACATTCATTTAGGAAGCAATCGGTATTTTTTACAGATATTAGTATGGTATAGTATTAGTACAACCAACTGAGATTTCTGGTCAGGTCACTTTAGGGAGTGTGTGTGTGTGTGTGTGTGTGTGTGTGTGTGTGTGTTACTAGGAATTGAACCCAGGGGCATTCTACCTCCGAACTACACCCCTCCCTGTAGCCCAATTTTATTTTTTGTTTTGAAACAGGGTTCCAATAAGTTACTAAGCTGGAACCCACAGTCTTAGCCTCCCAAGTACTGAGATAACAGGCATGCCCACCATGCTCGGCCACTTTAGGAAACTTTAAAATCTGTGGTTAACCCTTTGGCTCTGACAGAAATTTCCAGTGTCCTCTGAAGGGGCCCCGTGCGAGCTCCAGCCTCAGGTCATGCTCCAGCTCTCCTGACAGCGCTCAGGTTCTGGGACAGGCAGTCTGGGGTTCATGTTGGTGGTCTGTATGCTCTTCACAAAGTTACTTAGCCTCTGGTTTCCAGTTGTCCCATATTCCTTCCCTTTCTTCCTCTCAGTGAGATCTTCCTATGATGCCAGGGCTGGCCTCAAACTCCTGGACTCAAGAATTCCTACTGCTTCAGCCTCCTGATTAACTGAGGCTATAGATGTATTCTACCATGCCTGGCTTATCTCTTTTCTAAAATGTGGAAAACAGTATCTATTTCCTTGAGTTTATGTGAGGATTAAACGAGTTTCACACTTATGAAAAGTCATGGTATTCTTAGAATGGTGCCCAGCACGAGGGAAATACTTGGGAAGTATTATTAGCTCCAGTGGTTATTATCTTCAACTCACAGGGTTGCTGTGAGGATCAAATGGGTTCATATGTGTAAAGCAGTAATGTGCTCTAAAAGTTAGCATTGCTGATTTTATTGTCTTACGTGATTATGCATTATCTGATTTTGAACTATTATAACATGAAAATATTAATAAAGCCTCACTTTATCTTTTAAATTTGGAATTTTCCCCAGATTAAACAATCACATAATTTTAAAGTTGGGAGACTGAGTGAATTCTGAACTATTTTTATGCTACAGCTACCTCATGGGGCTGCTTTAGCTGGCAAAATGAACTACCCACCATCTGTAGTTAGTGTGAGCTAAACACTCCTGTGTGCTGAAACTTCTGCAGCGAAGTTTAGAAACTACTATGCTATTATTTTAACATTGGCTATTATATTTTAAAGTCTGTTTTCTTTGGGAAAAATAGTCTCCAAATAGACCTTTGGTGGTGGTGTATTAGAGCCAGCGCAGAAATGTGCCCCAAATCAGTAACTCAAAGCAGAAGTTTGATGTTATAAACATTATTAAAATAGCTGAACAACTGCTGTGGTAAGCTGTGCTGTTAATTTAGGAAAGGAAATGTTGCCAAATAATATAGATAACAATGCAGTACTATTTTCATAAAATAGAAGCAGCAAGGCGATGATAGATTTGTGTACCCTAAGAGAACATGCCCCTGTCTTCTGTTATTCCTGTGGGGAATGAGTTTTAGATTATGAAATGTTGTAAGGAACATATCTTTTGCCCCGAATACTCATCCTTAGTCATTGTGTTACTGCAGAGAAGGTGGGAAGAAAAGCAGGCTGGGAAACTGCTCTATGGGAGTCATTTGCTCTTGGCTTTTTTTCTCCCAGCTGGTTTCTAGCTACCCAGTGCCTATCCATCTTCCCACTCAGATGTGGGAACATCTTTTGGGTTCTGATTCTTCCAGTTGTGTTGTCTCTTCTGTGATCTCAAGCTTTCGAATTCTCCATCTAGCGCTTTGACATAACTAGCTCGCAAACATCTGTCCTAGTACCAGGCAAGACTGTAAATATCCTGGAGTCACTATGATCTAAAATCCCTATGACCCTTTCTTTCAAAGCCTTTCAGGAAACTCAAGGTCACTTGCCTTTACCTCCTCAGTCAATATTACTGTGGCTGCTCACTCTGATGCCTGTGTGGGCTGGGCCAGTGACTTAAAGCAGTGAAGTGCAAGGAGGGGACTTTAAACTGGAAAGCACATTCCCACACAGCAGGGAAGCTGTAGGGATGCCCCTGCTGGTTTTGGCCACCTTCTTCAAACTGCTGGAAGAGGCAGAAGGTAATGTTCCCTGACATCCCCATTGCTCTGTTGGCTACTGAATGAAGCAGGATCTTCCATTTGTGACCTCTGTCCAAAATATATCAATGGAAATGAAGATTGAGAATATGTCCTCCATTGTGCATACTTGAGAGCCCTGGGTTCAGCTGTCTCCTTCAGCCTCGCAGCCTCTGTGGCTCTTCTCTCTCTGCCAGATGACCTAACCTCCCAGGCTGTTCTCAGAGAATTGCTCATGAGGAAAACTGACCTTATCAGGAGATCATAAGCCAATCCCTGCTCCACTACCAGTGCAGTTTTAAAGAATTACTCTTTTAACATTTAAAAGGAGTAAGAATAGTGAAAAATATTGAAATGCTTTAGGGAAATGTTTCATGGGGTACTTTGGGGGGAAAGGGTTAAGGGGGAATGTTATACTGTATCACAAAACCTATCTTTTCATTAGAATCCTATATTATGTTGTAGGATATAATACAAATGACTGATATGTAGGGGTTTCACAGCCTTCTCCTCCCACCTTCCCTGCATAGCATTCTCCCCTCACTGATCTCTAAAGACAGGACAAAAGGACCGAGAGTCAGGTATGGGAGGCACGATAGAAGGACCATGGGAACAATATGCAGGGTCACAACTGGGCCTGTAATCCTAGTGCTTAGGAGGCTGAGATAGGAGAATTGCAGGTTTGAGGACAGCCTCATCAAACTTAGTGAGGCCCTGTTTCAAAATTTAAAATTAAGCCAGGCTTGGTGGTGCACACTTGTAATCCAAGTATTTGGGAGGCTGAAACAGGAGGAATGCAGGTTCATTTCCAGCCTTAGCAATTTAGGGAGGCCCTCCACAACTTAGTGAAACCCTGTTTCAAAATAAAAAATAAAATAGGGCTGGGGTATGCTCATGGGTTCAATCCCCAGTACCACAAAAATAAATAAATAAATAAATAAATAAATAAATAAATAAATAAATAAATAAATAAATAGCTGGGTACAATGGTGCATGTCTGTAATCCCAGTATTTGGGAGGTTGAGACAGGAGGATCACAGGTTCGCAGCCAACCTCAACAACTTTGTGAGGCCCTTCACAATTTAAAGAGACCCTGTTTCAAAATAAAAAATAAGGTGGTCTGGGGGTGTAGTTCGAATGTAGAATGCTCCCAGGTTCAATCCCCAGTACCACAATAAATACATATATATATATATATATATATATATATATATATACACATACATACATACATACATACATACATAGGTCTGGGAGCTGAGCTGGATGTGGTGGCACATGCCTGTAAATCCTAGCATTTAGGAGGCTGAGACAGGAAGATCACAGGTTTGAGGCCACCCTCAGCAATTTAGCAAGACCCTTAGCAAATTAGAGAGACCCTGTTTCAAAATAAGAAATAAAAAGGATAGGGTGTGTATCTCGGAGGAAGAATGTCCAGAGGTTCAGTCCCCAGGGTGCACATGCACATACATGAAAGATGCAGGGTCACCAAGAGAGTTTTATTGGATGAAAGAGTGAGCAAGGCCTGCAACTGCTGAGGTGCCCCACATAAGAAAGGTTGAGAGATTTTATTTAACCTTTTATCTTGAAATAATTTCAGTCTTACAGAAGAATGTAAGAACAATACAAAACCCTGAATACCCTCCACCCATGGTTTTATCACATCAGCTTTATCTTATTTTTTCTCTCTTACTGAAACATTTGTAAGTTGGAAACATGAGACTTGCTTCCCCCAATGCTTTAGTGCTTATGGGCCACAAAGAAAGACACCCCCCGCCCCACCGCAACATGATACAGTTCTGGTGCAGCTATCAATATCAGGAAGTTAGATATATTATAGCCATCTAATCCACAGATCCAATGCAAATTTTGTCGGTTTTCTCAGTATTGTCCTTTAGATCAAAATAGTCCAGTATTATTCATTATATTTTCTTACCATGTTTTTTAAAGCTCCTAGAACAGTACTCGGTACTTTTATGACCTGTTTTTGAAGAGTCTAGACCAGGTATTTTATACAGTCAATTTGGGCTTGTCTGATGCTTCCTTATTATTAAATTTAGGTTATTTTGTGCGTGTGTGTGTGTGTGTGTGTGTGTGTGTGTGTGTGTGTTACTGGGGATTGAACCCAGGGGCATCCTACTTCCAAGCTACACCCCTAGCCCCATTTTTTATTCCTTATTTTGAAACAGGGTCTCACTAAGTTGCAGAGGGCCTCACTAAGTAGCTGAGGCTGGCTGCGAAAGCGGATTCTCCGGTCTCAGCCTCCCAAGTACTGGGATTATAAGTATGCACCACCACGCCTGGCTGGGTTATATATTTTTGACAGGAAAAAATTACAGGTGATATTGCATTTTTGTTGTTGTTTTGCATACTTTCAGGTGATTCATGATGACAATTTATCTTACTACTGGTGAAATTAACTTTGCTAATTTGTTTAAGTTAGATATGGCCTCATTTTTCCACTGGAAGATTTCTCTCTTATTCTTTGCAATTATTTAATATGTTGTTAGAAGATATTTTGAGACCTTGTGGATTAATCTCATTCCTTGAGGACTCTGTCTTCTATCTACTTATTGTTAGCATCCATTGATGATTCTTAAATCAATTATAACTACAATGGTAGTTTTCTAATTTAATTCTTCCTTCGACATTCATTAGTTGGCATTTAGTGTAAGAAAACTTTCTTCTCCCTGTTTGTTTGTTTATTTATTTATTGCAGTACTAGGGATTGAACTCAGGGGCATTCTACCTCCGAGCTATACCCCCAGCCCTATTTTTTATTCTTTATTTTGAAACCGAGTCTCACTAAGTTGCGGAGTGTCTCACTAGGTAGCTGAGGCTGGCCGCGAACCCGGATCCTCTGGTCTCAGGCTCCCGAATGCTGGGATTACAAGCGTGCGCCATCACGCCTGGCGTCTCCTTGTTTATTAATGCATGTATTCATCTTCACCTGAAGTGATGCACTCCTGTCAAGGTGCTACAATCTCATATTGTTGTTTATCTTTATTCTCAAATCATCTCAAATTTGACCAGTGGGAGTCCCTTTAAGTGTTCTTTGGAAATGGCCCACTATTATTGGAATGTTCCTTTCCTTTTTGGTGCAGTAAGTTTTTTCAAACCTTGTGCTTTTCTGTTCTGGCCTTGGAACCAGTCTATTTTCCAAGGAGTGAAGAGTAGTATTTAGAAGCCCCAAATCTGGGCACTAGGTACATTCATTGCTCTTGAGGTGTTATTGCTCCCATTCCTTCTCAGTGGGCAAGCCCAGAGGATGGTGTGTATGCACAACAGATTCTCCTCTGCACTGTGGCTGGGCTCCTCCATTCTGTTGAAGGTCTGAATAAAACCAAAGGCCGAGTGTAGGAGAATTTGTTCTTTCTGCTTATCATTGGGCTGGAATATCAGCCTTCTTCTGCTTTCAGATTTGGACTGACACTTATACCATCACTTCTTGTGGTCCTCAGGCCTTTGCACTGAAATTGAAACTTATACCTTTGGTCTTCCAACTTGCCAACTGCAGATCACGGGACTTCTCAGCCTTTGTAACTGCAAAAGCCAATTTCTTAAAATAAGTCTCTTTATTTACTTAAGTGTACATACATACACCTATGTCTTTAATTGCACACATATATCTTTATATATCCTATTAGAAAAAATGTGTGTGTGCGTATGTGCGTACATATGTATATTTGGTTCTATTTCTCTGGAGAACCCAGACTTTGTTTAATTATGGCTTAATTCCTTTTTGTGTAGTCAGCTTCTCAACCCTTCTTGCTTTGCTTGTCCTCCATTCTTGCTGGGATACCTGTCTGGCTTAACTTCTGACCCCATGGTGTAACCGCTTTGCTCAGCCCTGATCTTGCTGTCCATCTGCATTAAGTATGGAGGAAGGGGGAGGAGTTCCAGTGACATTTCAGTAGAATTTTTTAATTATTCAGGAAGGAAATGAGAGAAGGAGGGAGGGACTAATTTCTCTGGCTTATCTAAGTAATTTTGAGACTTAAAAGTAAAAATCATTATTTGTCTTGTGGCCACGTGTTTTAAATCTGATACCACTCTGTGATTGTGCTCTGGAAAAGTACATTACTGATGATTCTTGACTAAATCAGTTATAACTTGTCCCAGTCCTGAAACTTATTTGTAAAATGTGAATAGAAATGCCAAGTGTGCGGAGATTTTATGGAGGTTCAATGAAATAAAGTACAAGAAAAGCATCTAGCATATTTCCTTAGACATAGATGACCCAAATCATAGACTTTTGCTTATTCTGTCTTTGTTTTGCTATAATTTGAAATTTTACAGAGAGGATGAGTTGGGTAGAGGGGAACATCATAGGGAACAGAAAAGGTTTAGAGAGAAAAAAAATATATAGAGAGAGCGCAGAGGTATATGGTCTACAGGTGTGGTCACCTATGATTCTTCCACACACTGACATAGGTGCATGTCATTCCTGTCAAGAGCTGGAATCGGTCCCTTCCCAGCTGCCTGACCTTGTGACATGCTTTTATTAGCAGAGCATGGCAAGAGTGATGTCATGTAGCTCCTGCTCTCTTCAAGGCCCCAGTCAGCATGGAATGAAGTCCCTCACTGGAGAGGGGGCCATGTGGGAATAGAGACTATGAAGCGAGGAGAGGCCCCCCAGCCTCAGGTGACATGTCAGTATGTGAATGAAGTCATACTGGGTTCTCGAACCCAGGTGAACTTCTCTAGCAAACACCCAGTGGAGCCAACACCAGCTATCCTTCTATGCCCTAGACACATTTTAGAATCATAAGCAAATTATTGTTGCTTCAGGTCACTAAGTTTTGAGGCGGTTACATAGCAATAAGAAGCTGACAACTGGAAGTCTCAGAAATCTTTGTCAAAAGTTTATCAGTGTACACAAACTTTTATATATGAAAAATATAAATAGCACCTTGAAAAATAAATTTTACTCTCTTTTTTTTTCATGACACAGTGAGGGTTTTATTTACAAATGAGCGTGAGAGGAATTCTTAGTCAAAAGACATTAGATGATGCTAACGATGTGTGCCTGAGAAGGGATTCCCACTGGTGCCTTGAGGAATATTTCCTCCATGCCCTTACTTGACTATCCTAATGGGCCTAAGCTAAGACATGCAGTGCAGTTCATGCTTTCCAAGAGAAATTGGAATTGCTTATGCTCAAAGTATTAAATAAAGATGGGGTGAATTTTTAAGGGCATAACATTAAAGAAAAAAAATTTTTTTTTGTAGGGTTCATTTTCCCATTGCAAAGAAGTAAATTGTTTGTCTCCAATGCAATAGTTACTCTGCAGCTGGCAAAAACCTGCCTTTCTGGTTTGTAGTGTCATGTTTATCTGCAAAGGTGTTATTAGTCATTTGAAGGATTCTTTGTTCTGGTTGAAAGCCCCACTGATGGCATTTTCAAATAAACTTGTCCTACTTGGGAGTCTTTATCCAAGATTATAAGTCTCTAGTAGCTCTGTTCTTTCCAGAATGTTGCTAGTATGAAAGTAATCTTTATTTGCTGAGTGAAGTGGTAT
>PVLC010010802.1:0-49231 GCA_004027655.1 Graphiurus murinus
TTTTTTTTTTTTTTGCGGTACTGGGGATTGAACTCAGGGGCATTCTACCGCCAAGCTACACCCCCAGCCCTATTTTTTATTCTTTATTTTGAAACCGAGTCTCATTAAGTTGCGGAGTGCCTCACCAGGTAGCTGAGGCTGGCCGCGAATCCGGATCCTCCGGTCTCAGCCTCCCCAATGCTGGGATTACAAGCATGTGCCACCATGCCCGGCCCTTAAGATTGATTTTGTATCCAGACACTTTGCTGAATTTGTTGATCAGTTCTATAAGTTTTTTGGTTGAGTTTGTTGGGTCGTCTAAGTATAGTATCATACCATCTGCAGAAAGGGATAATTTTAGTTCTTCTTTCCCTATTTTTACCCCTTTGATTTCCTTCTCTTGTCTTATTGCTCTGGCTATAGTCTCAAGTACTATATTGAACAGAAGAGGTGATAATGGACATCCTTGTCTTGTTCCTGAAAAACTACTTGTTTTTTATTGGTGAAAACATGAATCCAGATGGCATGGTTGCTCTCCTGGACTGCCATGAGGATGGTGTGACTCCATATATGATTTTCTTTAAGGATGGTTTAGAAATGGAAAAAATGTTAACAAATCTGGCAGTTACTTTGGATCTGTCACCTGTCATCATAATTGGCTGCCGCTTGTCATCCATACAACACCAGGACTTAAAGACAAATAGGACTGATGTCATCTTGAGCTCTTCATTTATTTTGTAGTTTATTTGGAGTGGAAGCATTGTTTTTTAAGGAAAAACATGTCACATAGGTTGTCTAAAAATAAAGTGCATTTAACTCACTTGAAAAATAAAATAAAATAAAATAGGCCTGGGGGTATAGCTCGGAGACAGAATGCCCCTGGGTTCAATCCCTAGTACCAAAATAATTAATTAATTGTATGTCTTCCAAAGGGGACTCCAGGAGGCAGTCCTGGTCCTTGCTTTGAATTGTGCTGACTGTTGACTTTCCTTTTTGGTCACAGCTAACAAGTGCTGAATGTAGAAGTATCTTCTGAAGAGTTTTTTCCATATTTTCTTGGCCCAGGTGGGTGGTTCTGTGAGTTGCTCTAACTAGGGAGGTAGCTGACAGGTGAGGAATGGTGACCCGCCCATCTGCTAGGCAAAACTATCTGTCAGGAGTTTGGTGTGATCCTTCTGCCGCAGCCATTCCTTTTCCTGAGAGGAGTAAATGGGCTGGGTCTCTGGTATCCTTGGGAATAGGAGCACAACCAAGCTGGAGGTTTGAGTTGAGGCTTTTTGTGCCTCCCCATCAGCTTTTGCATTTCCTATTGCTTCCGTCGTTTTTCCCCATTGGTCTCCCCAGCAGTGAATGACTGCTACCTGGTTGGATTTCTAAATGGCTTCAAGGAGTTGTAGGATCTCTGTGGGTGTTTTCTTTCCCTTTAAGAGTTCAGTGGTCTCTTTTCTTGGTATAATGCTCTGTGGACATGTAGAGTGAGGAAGATATACCTGCAATAGGTGTAGATGTTTACTGCCATTTCTTTACTTAATTCTAAGGCTCAAGTTAATGAGATGAATTCAGCCTTTTGGGCTGAAATGCTCTGTGGTAAGGGTTCTGCCTCTAAGATGACTTCAAGGGTGACCACAGGATATCTGACCTGCTGCGCCCCCATTGGGGTGACAGAACTGCTACTATCCACAAAGCTCTCCAAATCTGGGTTTTTAAGAGGCTAATCCTCTAGATCAGGTTGAGCCTCCCCTTTTCTTATGGGTAAGAACATAGCAGGTTTTAGGTGCCTACGATTTCCAGTATGATGCACAGGTTTTCATGCAGGAAACCACAGTATTTGGTTAGGCCAGCATTTATCATCCAATGCTACATTCATGAGGATGAGGATCAAATGGGGCATACAGATGCAGAAGCGTTGTCAGCTTCCTAGGTCAGCAGCACTATTGTAGCCACAGCTCACAAACATGATAGCCACCCAGCCACAATTCCATCTGACTGTTTTGAGAATAGGCAACCAGACATTCCCATGACCCTAGCTTTTGCACCAGAACTTCAACTGCAGTTTTTTGTTTTGTTTTGTTTTGTTTTGTTCTGAAACATATGGTGAATGGTTTGTCTAGGTCCAGGAGTCCCAGCCCTGGGGCTTCTTGTAATTTTTTCTTTAGTGCATTGAATGCTGTCTGCGGTCCTCTTCCCAGGGTACAGGCTATCTTTCTCTACCCTTTGTGACTGCATATAGAGGTTTAGCAATCATAAGGAAATTGAGGAGCCAGAGTCCACAGAACCCCATGGCTCCTAAGAATTCTCTTAAGGCCCTCCTAGAATCTGGCACTGGAATGCTTGGATTGCCTCCTTTCTCTCACTCCCTAAAAGTCGCTCTCCTTGTTTTAAATTAAACTCAAGGTATTGTGTCTCCTTCTTCCTGGAGACTTTCTGCACATCCTTTTAAAGTCTCATGTGCCAACAGGAGGTCATCTACATACTGGAGGAGCATGCAGGCCAGTCGAATGCTAAAGAAGACATCCTTGAGGTCCAAGCAGATGAACCAGGTAGCAGTGGCTTGGAGGAAACTGAGGAAGGTATAGGGGTTGGGCACCAATGGGTACAGGGAGACAGTTACTTGGTTGATGGCCTGGAGATCCTGCACCAGATGATAGTTTGGGGCCCCTGGCTTCTATAATTGCAGGAGTGTTGTGTCCAGGCAGATTGGTAGTGTATGATGATGCCACTTTTTAGCAACCTCTCCAGGGACAGATGAATACCTTCCAAGACTTACTGAGGAACTGGGTGTTGTCTCAGGTGAACTGCCTCGGCCCCGTGTTTAAGTTCTATTAATAATGAAATTGAGTCAGATAAAGAGATGTACAGAGAGATGGGAAGCAGAGATAGAATTCATCTTAATAATCTTTTAGGGGTTGTTGGGTGATGAATTTAAGGTGACTGTGAGAGGCCCCAGGACTACTGTTCTCTTGCACCTGCTGGTAATGTGGCAGCAGAGGCAGCAAAGGACTCGTCAGAAGAAAATCACCCTAGGCAATGGGGAACATTTCTACTTAATACATGCTTCTAAATTGTCATCCAAAAAGGAGGGGGGCTTAACAAATTATCCTCCCAAATTGCACAGGAAAGTTAACTACCCTCATCTGAGCTCTCCTCTTTCCCTCCCTAGATATTTCTCTCCCTCCTATCCAACTTATCTTTGCTCCAAACTCCTACTGCAGGATCACCTCCACATCCACCCAAACATACACGCTCCTGGCAAATATCTCACCAACAATTTACAGGGCGGAGGAGAAAAATCATCAGAGAACTTCCTCAGTGTCCTACTCCTACAAACCTATTCAAAGCATACTATCCTCCTTCCCTCCTGTTTAAATGGGGGTAGGGGCAGTTTCTTCTGTCCGAAGTCTATCCTGATTATGAAGGTCCTTTCCCACAGGCTCACCCAGAGCCGAATCCACGTAGGCCCTGCAGGTCCTTTTCTAAGATAATCACTGTCCATTCCCTCCTCCTTAAGACACTCTTCAGAATGCCACACTCTCTGGATTTTCCTCTTCGTCTCTCTGGCACTTCTTTCCCTTTTTTTTTTTTTTTTTTTTTTTGTCTTCAGGCTTTTCTTGTCCAAACCTTGAAAGCTGGAATTTGGGGGTTCTATCCCATTCCCTGTGCACCTTCTCTCTGGAGATGTCGCCCACTCCTCCACATCCCCACCCCAGCTGTCCTCATTCTCTATCTTTCACCTTATCTTCGGCGCAGACCGCAGACTTACCCATTTTGACTTCACCCTCTCCCATTTCGCTCCTCCTTCCCTCTATTCCTCCTTGCCATTTCCCGCTAAGTCTTCTTTGACTCCTCCTCCTCCTCTACCTCCCCAGCTTCTTTGGTGGCTCCAGTACCTCGCAGATCTGAGGGATGTAGTTGTCCTTGAAATAGTTCCTCAGCTTGGGGTTGGCAGTGCGGAGCGAGGCCATGGCCACAGGCGAGTCTGAGAGGCTGTGTTTGGTGGATTTACAGCGCCCGAGCCCCCGCAGGCGCCGGGGATTCCGGGATTCGCACCCGCGGCGTCTAGGCGTTGCCCGGCAACCACAGGGCGGGGGGCGGAGCCCGCGCGCCTGCAGGGGGCGGGGAGAGGGGCGGGCTGAGCGATCGGGAGCGCGGGAAGCCACCCCCTGGTGGCGGTAGGCTCGGTCGTCGGCTCCGGGACTCCAGCTCGCGTGCACGCCTAGCGGACGTCGCGGGCAGGCGTTGGGCCGAGTGGGAGGGCTTCCGGGAGGCGGGCTCGGAACCACATTTCCTTTCTCTCGGCCGGGTCTCCCTCTGGTCCCGGCCGGTCCTCCCTCGAGCCTCCCATCCCGGGTCAGCAGCGCGCGGGCGGCGGCATGGGCGGCGCGCGGGACGCGGGCTGGGTGGCGGCCGGCCTGGTGCTCGGCGCCGGGGCCTGCTACTGCATCTACAGGCTGACTCGCGGCCCGCAGCGAGGCGGGCGCCGGCTGCGCCCATCGCGGTCGGCAGGTGAGGCCGCGCGGGGCCGCCAGGTGGGCAGGGACCAGGTACGGGGGTCCACCCAGGCCAGGGTGGAGCCGAAGACGCCTCGGGCGCGCGAGGCCTCCGAGTAAAATGAGGGGCTGACCCAGAGGAAGGGGGGTGGGGAGGACTCGTAAGATGGCGAGGTCCGGAAACCCTGGTGGAGGGGGTGGATGGCTTGTTCCCAAGTGGCCTCCCAGCCTCCACTTCTTTGTTCAAAATCTAAGGATGGAAAAATTGCCCAAACATTATTGCGTGCGTTCTGCGTCGCAGTGGAGAACAAGGATGCCCACACGCATATTGATTGTCTCATTTTTAAGCATGATCTGGGTTGTGGGAGGGCTGTCGCTGAGCCTGGAGTCTCCGATGAAATTCAGCATGCATCTGCTCCAAAAAAGGGACGCTGGCCGGTAATCCTGCCTGTCCTTGACAGGACTTAGGAGAGGGAGTACCTTAAAGTCACCAAAGTCAAGTACAGCATCTTGCGACTTGGAGAGGGGAATGGAGGTGGGGAGGAGACCTGTTGTCTGCATGAGGAACATTGGACTTGTCTTAGTGGCAGACAACTCCAAGATTAGGTTTCTGTCCATAAATTGATGAGTACATTCAGAATTCAAACAGTTTGCTGATTATTCTGAAGGGATATTTTAGGTCTTGGAAAATAATTAAAAATAAAATCTGCCAACTAAGAAACTGTTCCATAAATGTAACGAACCTAACAGCATTATTATTGAATACACATTACACTATATTGCCTGAAACATCAGTCTGCTAATGAATGGTGTTCCAAAAACAATTCTCACTTCGTTTTAACTGGGCAGATACAACCAAGACAAACAGCTTATCCTTAAGTAGGAGGATTTCACAACACCTTTTGCTCTACGTAGTTAATCACAAATTCACAGATAATTAGCGCAGTTATTTGCATTAGTTAATTGCCTTTATTCAGAGAGGAAAAAATATTTATGATAAGGAGGTGCCTAGGCTAGGCTTCCACAGAATTGAATTTCAGGCCTGTAATCCCAGTACTTGAAAGGCTGAGACGAGAGGAATTCAAGTTCAAGGGCAGCCTCAGCCTCCTCAACAAAGAAAAAGGAAGTGGGGTTAATTTTGTCACAAGAGAAAATGATTCTTACTTACAAAGCCTAATTTGTCTCTCTGTGTAAGAGCTATTTCTTTATAGGTGATTGGGGAGGTTGCCTGAACCCAGGTAACATCTCACTTACATTGACTCAACATAATGAACACTGACAATTTAATAATTTGAAAGGTGCCAGTTTCCACAATCATTACCTTAGGTCAGACCACCTTAAAAATAAATTGCTTAGCCCGCTGTAGCAGCTCACACCTATAATCCCAGTATTTGGGATGCTGAGACTGGAGAATTTGGGATGCTGAGACTGGCAGGTTCGCAGCCAGTCTCAGCAACTTAGTGAGACCGTGTTTCCAAATAAGAAAACAAGGCTGGGGGTGTAGCCCGGAGATAGAAGGCCCCTGGGTTCCATCCCTAGTAACACACACACACACACACACACACACACACACACACACAGTTGCTCACAAGTTCCTTCTTCCTAAAATTATATTTTTGAAGAAAACTCAAAATTAACTCATGTCATCACCCTGAAAATTTGAAGGATGATTTTTTCTTTGAACTTTAAGAAAGTTTGTAACTCCTATACTGTTAAGACTATTTGAGAACACTGGAAAAGGTAGAAACAATCTGAAATCATTCAACAATCTGATACCAAAATCTTAAGGATACCATGAAAAACTATAAATTTGCCCCAAATATGAGTAAAGATAAAAATCAACATATTAGCAAATCGAATCCATCAAGATTTAAAAAATAATATAACAAGGCCAAGTGGATATACAAGAATTCATAGGGAATGTCATTTATTGTATTAATATATTTTTAAAGCAAAATTCACATGGTGATCTCAATAAAAAGGCACTAAAACATCATTTATATTTAGAAATAAGGCAAGTTAGGAATAAATGAAAGGAAATATTCTTAAGTTGATAAAGAGTGCTCATCAAAATTCAAAGGCAGGGCAGGAAATATAGCTCAGTGGTAGAGCACTTGCCTAGCATGCATGAAACCGTGGGTTCAGCCCTCCTCCCCCCCCCAAAAAAAACCAGGCAAATATACGTAATAGTGAAACACTAGTAGCATCATTATTAAGTTGAAGAACAGGAGAAGGAGCTGGCTGGGTATAGTGGCACATGCCTGTAATCCTAGTACTTGGGAAGTTGAGACAGGATTGTAGGTTGGAGGCCAGCCTCAGTAACTTAGGGAGACCCTGTTTCAAAATAAAAAGGGCTAGGAGTGTAGCTTGGAGTAGAATACCCCTGGGTTCAATCCCCAATACCACCGGCCACCCCCCCCCCCAAAAAAAGAAGAGAAGGGTACCAGCTATCACAACTATTCAACACTACTGGAGTTGCAGCCACCTTGATAATAAAATGCATAAACATTTGGATGGAAACAATTATGATTTGTAGATGATAATTTTATCTGGGAAAATTCAAGAAAGCTTCAACTGAGTATTAAAAACCAAAAGTTTAATAGAGTAACTTGAATATAAGATAGACACACTTAATACCTTTTTGTATATAAGCATTGTATATAAGAATTATATAAATTTAGTTGAAAAGATTTTGTTCACAATGTAAAACTTTAAAAGTTAGGAATGCATCTAGCAAGGAGCCTAAGAAGATAATTTTACTTTTGTTATTATCACCAGTAGGACTATTACACCAGCACCCCAGTCAGCATGCCTATTTCCTGTAAAACACACAAAAATGCCACACTGGCCACATAGTTGGTACTCCCACAGCTTTCCTACCTGGTATGCTTCTAAAATTGAAAAACCTATCCCATAACCAACGCTCTATGGGCAAGTGTTTCATTGGATGGGTGTACCTGGTTTTTAAGAGAAAATGCTATCAACATTAGGGCTGTATATTCTTTGCAAGCAGTGTTTTACTAACAGACCTATTCCAGGTGACCATTGACTAATTTCTTGATGTCTGTGCACATTAGTTTCCCATCTGTAAATTGAAAATAATAGCATCTTCTCTCTCGGGTTGCTTGAGGATGAACAGAGATAAAGCATTAACGTTAAGTGCTTAAAAACTGCCTAGCATCAATGTGCTGATATTGTTTTTTAAATTAAAAAAAAATCATGTTGATTTTAGATGAACTTTAACTTTATTCCTATGCAGAAGACTTAACCAATGGTTCATATGATGATGTTCTAACTGCTGAGCAACTTCAAAAACTCCTTTACCTGCTTGAGTCAACTGAGGATCCTGTAATTACTGAAAGAGCTTTGGTCACTCTGGGTAACAATGCAGCCTTTTCAGCTAATCAAGTAAGTACCCTTGTTCAGCAAACAAGCTCCTTTGATTCTTACACACTAGGACCCTGGATAAGTAACTTCTCAGAGCCTTGGTTTTCTCATCTACTTATGCCTAAAACATAACATTTATTTACTTACTTCTGAAAAATAACCTACTAGGAATATGATTATTAATATATTTCTAGATGTCTATGAAGCTGGTTACTGGCATCATGTATCATAATATGTATATCTATTCAACATTTAGTAATATGTGGCCTTCTAGATTATTTAAAACTTATTAGTTTCAAGAAAACAGTGAGAGTATCTTAACATTTAAGTGCATGCTTTATATTGTGTCATAGATCTTAGCAATTTGGTTCTGATGCTAGTGGTGCCTGACCACTCTGTTAACCTCTAAATCAATAAAGTGACTTCTACAAGCAGAGGCTGAACACCAAGACTAAAGAGCTGAATCTGAAAGCTTCCTTCTTTCCCCTTTCTCTATCCCATGGAGAACAAATTAAAATATTTTTGTAATATTTTTCAACTCATTCCCTTTGTTAACATCATCATAAACATAAAGTTATTCTGAATTTATACTATATTTCAGCCTAATTTTCTCCTGAATGGCAAAGTTTACTGCAAAGCTTTAGAGTTTTTAGGGAGATTTACAAAATGTATTATTCTACTGTTTCAGTTGCAAGTGACAGAATCAAACTTAAATTTTTTTAAGCCAGAAAGGGAAAGATCAGCTAACCTGGACATCTAAGAGTAGCATTGATTTCAGGCACAACTGAATCCAGTTCAAGTTGCAAAAGAGTTTTCAGAGCTCTCTCTCCACCTTTTGGCTTTGCTAATGCCTGTTCCTGGTTTTGTCTGACCACAGAGGTTTGCTTCAAGGAATGAACAGAAAGCCGTTGGCCTCTCAAGTGTTTATCCCTATAGCTCATGATTCAAAAGGTAGCCAGGATCTAGTACCAACCTTCCCAATCAATCTCTTGAGGCAAAGGACTGGCGACCATGATTAGTGGGGACTGGCTCCCACACTCATGCTAAAGCCAAGTAGCAGGGATGGTTGCATGATTATAGGTGTCATGCCACATTTGTAACACAATTGGAAGTGAACAGTTAGCCAAGAGTCCTACCAGGAACTGTGTGAGATAGAGGAGGTACCAGGTCTGCCCCAGTGGGAAGAAGAGCACTAGGCAATGGAATATCATAGATAGTGACTAATTTGTTATCCTGCCCATATTGGAGTATTCCTGCTGCTATACTTTTCTACCCCTCTGAAAAGAGTTATAGCAGAGTGGACCAATATCCACAGCCTTAATCAATAGGGTCAGTGTCCCACACCATCAATTATAGTACCTTGGTCTGCTTCAGTGGAAGTCATATCACATAATGACCTTTTGTTTGCTGGCTGCATATACCATGGCAGTCCCATAAGATTATTTTGCTTAGTGATGTAGCTGTATTAGTTTGTGTAAGTATACTCTATAATGTTTGCATGGTGATGAAATCACCTACTGAGGCATTTCTCAGAATGTATCCCTGTCCTTAAGCAATGCATAACTGTACAATTAAAAAAAAAAAAAAGAATAAAGCTCTTTTCAAGTAACTGCAAGTCCTTTGAAACAACCTGGAACTGCAGAGAGAAAGATTATTTTTCTCCAGTGCTAAGCCTACCCTTAATGGAGAGTATTGTGCAATTTGTAAAAAGTAGACTATAGCCATCTTTTTTTCTGACAGAATGGCATATCTTTCCCAACAAGAGTAATTTTATAAGAATTAAAGCAATGGAGCTGTGTGTGATGGTGCACACCTGTAATACCAGTACTTGGGAGGCTGAGAAAAGATCACAGGTTCACAGCCAGCCTTAGCAACTTAGCAATGCCCTTCACAACTTAGGGAGACCTTGCTTCAAATTAAGAAACAAACAAAAATAGACCTGGGGGTGTAGCTCAGAAGTAGAGTGCCTCTGGATTCCATCCCTAGTACCACAAGGAAAAAAAAATTAATGGTTACTTTTTTTCAATGTTGGGATCAGTGACACCTGGTAACATATAGTGTTGCAATTAATCATGCAAAATCTGAGATTATTTTTCTTTGGAAAATTTAAGCACCATTTTTCAAACTGTGTGGAACTCCAATTCTTCAAAATGTTAATGTGTTGCCCCTACTCCTGCCATTGAAAAATGGACTTTTTTTGTGTATAGTTCACAGAAATACTATAGTCAATACTTCCCTCTTGGAGATTCCCAATGAATCTGAACATAGTGATGTCTCACAATAATGAAGCACATTTACTCTTGTTATACCCAGAGTTTCCCAGACTCATATAATCATGGAGCCCTCCTTTTATATAATGGGATATTATATTAATATCATGAAGGATTAATGTTCCAAATAACACATTAACAAACTCTATTTTAGTACTGTAGTCTAAATCATTAACAAACTCTATTTTAGTACTGTAGTCTAAATCATAACACTTTTTCAAGTTTGCCTATAATATAGAAGTCACATAACTCATTTCAAAGTAATCTTATTTATAAATTGCTTCAAGATCATTATAGTAACTCTGCAAATCTTTATTGTATAACTTCATACTATAGTTCAAATAATCACATATCTTAATAATTTTATTTTCAATTGATTTTCTTTACCCACACAATTATGTGTAGATAATGGGGTCACTAAAGATAATAGCTATATACTATGTATCTCAAAAATGTAGAAAAAAAGATTTTGAATGTTTTTGCCCTAAGGGAATAATAAATGTTTGAGATGGATACATTTAACTTATTACACCATCTATAAATGTATCGAAAAATCAAAGTACTCCATTCATTTGTATAATTCTTGTATTTTTATGTAACAGTTTAAAATGAAATTCTAAAAAATTAATAGTAGGATTTTCTTTAAATAGAAGATTTGTATATGGTAAAAGCATTTCTTAAAAATGAATCATTTTAATTGTATTTGTAGATGCATAAAATGCAATGAAGGGATGCATCTTGAAGTTATGGTCCTTTTCTTCCCCCATCTTAGGCTATTATTCGTGAATTGGGTGGTATTCCAATTGTTGGAAAGAAAATCAACAATCCAAACTATAGTATTAAAGAGAAAGCTTTAAACGCACTAAATAATTTGAGTGTGAATGTTGAAAATCAAATCAAGATAAAGGTAAGCTGTCTGAATTAAAAGATGTACAAGGTTTTTTATGTATGACAGGAAAAATAATAAAAAGGTAGATGATGCAACTTTAGTAAACTATTCTTTATATTTATTACTTTATGATCAATAATTACCGTTAATAAAATGAAAAATAAGGCAGAGGGAGGAGGGACCTGAACTAGTCAATAAGAGGTGCATTGTACTTTTGTAGTTGGGATGCACTTTAATCCAGGGGTTCTTTAGCAAGCCAGAATTCATCAGCAGAAGGACTCAATAAATTAATATTTTATATGAATTCAATCCCACATTAATTGAATTCCTGCTCTGTGGTATAGAATATAGACATGAACAGGATACTACTCATTCTAAGAAAGCCAAGGTAGTATGAGACAGGACCATAAATAGTTGCTATTCAAGGCAGAACATGATGAAGTGCTTTAAGGAAAGATAAAAGATTGTTGACTACATAGAAGAGAGAGATCAATCTCACACAAAAGTTTCTATAAGAGGTGGAATGGCTCTTAAGAATGTCTAAGGCTTCTACATCTGGAATTGGAGAAGGAGAGAATTCTAAAAGAAAGGGATAAGATGAGGTACATGCAGCTCCAGGAATAATTAAGCTGGCCCTTTTGATAGTCTTGTTACTAGAATTGAAATGGTAAAAGATACAATAAGGATGTAAATGTTCAACACATTTTAGCAAATGTTTTGAAAGATATTACCCTCTTCAAAGAGTTAAAAAAAAAAAATACCATTTTATAAGGATGGGTGTTTTAGTCAGCATTTTTGTAACTTCCTCCTTCAGCCACACCCTAAGTTACCACCTAGTAAATTTGTTCAAATTGTTAATCCTTCAGTGTATTTATCCACTGGTGCGTTTAGAGCCCTGATTCCATTATTTCACCTCAGAATATTATTGCAAAGGGGATGTGCTTTCAACACATGAGCCTTTGAGCCTTTGGCGAGGACATTCCAAACCCAAACCACGACAATGGGTATATAATGAAATTGTGACCGAAGAGAGCCAGTAGACTTGCAACTGTAATTTAGAGCTTAGATAAAAAGTTTAATCTCTCTTGGCAAAAAGTTTAATCTCTCTTGGCTTTATTGCCATTAGCAATAAAGATATTAGTGTCTATGGTACAGTGGATACTTCGGGGGGGGGGTTGTTTTGTTTTTTGTTTGGTTTGATACTAGAGATTGAACCCAGGGGTATTCTACCTTCGAGATACACCCCCAGCCCTTTTTTAAATTTTGAAACAGTCTTCCTGTGATCCTCTTATCTCAGCCTCTCAAGTGTTCGGATTACAGGTGTGCTCTACTATACCCAGCTTGGGTTATTTTAAAATATTAATAATCATTTATTAGACAGTTGATCACTTCTTAGTACTTGAAATTTGGAAAATTTTCTTACTAGATACAACTTTTGATGGAGTGCAGATTTGGATAGGTGAATACCAATTGCCTGTGAAACATAATTTTTCCAAGATGGAAGATCATGGCCAGATTCAGAAAATAGTTCCAGAAAGCCTTTCATCATACTAGTTTAGTTCTCTCACATATGAAATAGAAGTCCTACCAGCATTGCATTACTTTTTGCCAGTGGTGGTTAACAATAATATGAAGGGGTAGATCATGTACATACATGTAGGTAAATAAGAAAAATCTTGGGCTAAATATAATTTTGCTCTGCTTACTTTTGATTGAATTAACTCTAAAGAAAAATTCTGTTTCATGTTGTTCCCCCATTCTTCCAACATGATTCAGCTCTCGAAATCCAACTGCTAAGGTATTTACCATGATACAAAATGGCCTTGCACATCTTCCTCCTTGATCCTGTTGTGCCCAGACCAGTAGAACAGAAAGGTGGGTGTTGAGAGTGAAAGAGAGAGGCCACTGGTGTTGAGAGCACAATCTCTGGACTTGGATGCTGCTCTCCCACCTGCTGACACTGCACAATAGCCCAAGATCCTTGAAGTCCTTGGCTGTAAGTTAACCATCATTAACACCCACCTCATTAGAGTTGTCTTGAGGATTGAGGGTAAAATGCTCAGCACAATGCCAGGCATTAATAAAGGCAGCTTTAAAAAAAGTCACCCAAAGATTAAGGGGTAGGTAGAAATGTCATATCTTTTCTGCCAGGCATGGTGGCACACACCTGTAATCCCAGTACTTGGGAGGCTGCGAAAGGAGGATCACAGGTTCAAGGACAGCCTTAGCAAGTAATGAGACTCTCATCAACCTAATGAGACCTTGTTTCCAAATAAGAAATAAAATTGGGCTAGGGATGTAGCTTGAAGGTAGATTGCCTCTGAGTTCAATCCCCAGTACAAAAAAAGAAAGAAAAGAAGAAAAGCCATCTGTTCTGAGGATCCAGTTTCATCATGAGTGATCCGCCCTTCTCCACTGTAGAAAAAGGTGTCTGTTCAATAGAAGCTTTTGGAGATTTTAAAGTGCTTGCTATTTTCCCCTCTGCCTTCAGATATACATCAATCAAGTCTGCGAGGATGTCTTCTCTGGTCCCCTGGACTCTGCTGTGCAGCTGGCTGGACTGAGATTGTTAACAAACATGACTGTCACCAATGACCACCAGCACATGCTAAACAGTTACATTGCAGACCTTTTCCAGGTGTTACTCACTGGAAACGGAAACACCAAGGTACAGTGTGAAGCAGTTATTACTTGAAGGTTGAAGAGCTGTTGAATCAAGCTTAGTGAGATGGAAACTAAATATCCAGGCCACCTATGTTAAGTTGATGTCCTTGAAAAAAAGAAAGTTTGGTCAAGGCTTATTAGAAACCCTCACATGGGCTGAAGAAAGTACATTATTTTATCCACTAATATTGAATTGCAAAATTAACTTGTGAAAATTATCTACTTCATTTATCTTTTACTGAAATAGCTAACTTTCCCCTACCAGAAATAGCAACATTGTGATTAAAAAGAATCTTTGAGTAATAGTGGTGGTTCGAATTTTTGCTTATCTCATGGTTAAAAAAACATTTTTTTATTCAGATATTTGTTGAATATACTTTTTTCTTTCTGTGTGTGTGGGGGGTGGGGGGAGTACTGGAGATTGAACCCAGAGGTATTCTATCTCTGAGTTTTACCCCCAGCCCTATTTTGAAGCAGGGTCTCATTAGGTTCCTGAGAGCCTCAATGTTTGCTGAGGCTGTCCTTGAACCTACAATTGTCCTGTCTCAGCCTCCTAAGTATCCTAAGTACTAGGATTACAGGCATGCACCACCATGCCTAGGTTGTTGAATACCTTTCTAAAACCTCTTTTACATAGTAGTCAATTAAGTGAATTAGGTATGTGAAGGAGAGCTCTGTGCTCTGCTTTGTACAGTTATGCAGATGTAGGAGGCATCAGAGGTAGAGCTGAATTAAGTGGGCTTCCAGGAGATGCCCTCTGAAAGTCTGAGTAAATCCCCTCTATTAGTGTATTAGTGTACATTCTTATTGCCTTTTTTTTTTTTTTTTGGCACTGGGGATTGAACCCAGGGGCATTCTACCTCCAAGCTACACTGCCGGTCCTATTTTTTATTCTTTATTTTCAAACAGGGTCTCACTAAGTTGCAGAGGGCCTAAGTAACTGAAGCTGTCTGCAAACTTGTGATCCTCCTGTCTCAGCTTTCCAAGTACTGGGATTACAAGCACACGCCACCATGCCTAGCTATCATTGTCATTTTTTCAAGAAAAGATACCATAAAATAGAATGCAGACTAATCAAAAGTTCTGATAACTTTGATTGTTCATCAGGGTTTTATCATATTTTTCTGTGTGTTCCGGGATAGCTGAGAGAAAAATGCATGAGCATTTTAGGAGGACCAAATGTGAAGCCATACTGCCAATTTGACTACAGTGGTTTCTATCTAAGGTTATCAGCGTGTGATTACAGGATAATCTCACTATAGCTCTGCTTCTATGTTTTTGAGGTGTTTATGTATGGGCTTTCCACATTTCCCAAAGCCAAACTTATTTGGATTTGGTTCAAGACTTATCCAGAGGCATTCAAAGGTAAAGGCTGGGAGTATAGCTCAGTGATAGAGTACTCGCCTAGCAGGTTTTGATCCTCAGCACTGTAAAAACTTAAGCATAAGAGCAAGTCCTTTTTTAGCAATATTGCTCCCTCCCCAGGTAATTTCCAACATCAACATCTCTCTCCAGTGAAGCAAAATGACTTCCAGCACCAGAGGCCCCATGGAAACTTTCCCTCCTTACCCCATGGTGTGGCTACTATAGAAAAAAGTCTACTTCGTCTCTATAGTGGCTTTACCCAGCACCCCCAGGGAGGAACTCCAGTTGGGTGCAAAGCCAAGCAAGTCTGGCTTTGGGCCTTTATAAAAATGTCTGTCTCAGACATGGTCTGTGTTTTAATGTAATTTATGCCTTTTTAAAAGATGACTCATACCACAATAGTATGTTCTAATTTTATTTTTTCCATTACATTGCCTAGAATGGTATTTCTGGGATAGAAAATTATTTTTTTGTGTGTGGGATGAGTGGATCACCTGGGAACCTTGCCACCAAATATATCATTGTTTCTTCACAAAAATCAAACTTAAAAGTTTCAACTTACAAGTAAGCTTTTGGATAGTCATCCATTTACTAATGTGACTATGTATCCATTTTTGATATTTAAGTAACCACCAAAGTGACTTTAAAAATCTTACTTTGCTTAAGGCATTGATCTCACTGGACATTACTAACTATTGGGTACATCACTAGTTGATAGCTACATACAAATAATGGAAGGTTAATATAAATAAACCCTGTGCTTGCTAAATCTGCAGTGAGAAAGAATAATGCTAACAGCATAAAATAAATGTCCTAGAGTCACCACAAGATGGCACATGTGCCAAGGGGGGAAATAACAGGATTTCAAACCTATATATTCACTTCACCCAGGGTTTTATTCACTTCACCCAGGGTTATTTGATAGGTTCAGGGTTATTTCATAGGTCCTGTCCTGTTTTCCTAACCCAAACTTTATTGATGTTGAAGCCAGGTGGTTTTTTTCCTGACACTTATTCTTGGTGTTGTTGACAGCTAGTCAGGACAGATAAGATCTGACAGCAATCCCTAGGGAGTGCACTGAAGAACGGTCAGAAGTCTCCTTTACTTTTTCACCTTAAGAGGCCATAATTTATTAAGAGTCTCTGTTTGATAAACATGATCTCTACATATACAGTTACCAGTGGTTACCACAGGGCAGTGGGGTGGGCCTCTTAAGACAGCAGCTTTTGTCTTCACCTTGTTCTCTTTTGCACTGTTTGAAATTTTTATCACAATTATGTATTTTATAAAAATAAAATAGTTGAGCTGGACACAGTGGCATACACCTGTAATCCCAGCCCTTGGGAGTCTGAAACAGGAGGATTGCAGGTTCAAGGCCAGCCTCAGCAACTTAGTGAGACCCTCATCAACTTGGTAAAACCCTGTTTCAAAATAATTTTTTAAAAAAGGGCTAGGGGTATAGCTCAGAGGTAGAATGCCCCTGAGACAATTCCCAGTACCTAAAAATAAAAACTAAAATAGTTGATAAAAGTAATATTAAGCAAAGCCATATATTCTTCTCCTTAATAATTAGTATGTACATGATTAAAAGAATTGTAAGTGTATAGCATATGTGTATAAAGGACAGAAAGACGCTTGTAATCCCGTACTTGGGAGGCTGAGACCAGACGATCTGGGTTCGAGGCCAGCCTCCGCTACCTAGTGAAGCACTCTGCAGCTTAGTGAGACTGTGTTTCAAATAAAGAATAAAAAGTAGGACTGGGGGTGTAGCTTGGAGGTATAATGCCTCTGAATTCAATCCCCAGTACCGAAAAAAAAAGAATAGAAAGAAACCACCAGAATTCTGGGTTTGGAAATATGAGGTATGAGCTAACCTCCTTTTTCTTTGTGCTTTTCTGTATTTGAAAATGTTCTAGGAGCTGGGCACAGTGGTGTACACCAGTAATCCTAGTATATGAGAGGCTGAGACAGGACTGTAAATTCCAGGCCAACTTCAGCAACTTAACAAGATCCTGTTTTAAAATTAAAAAGGGCTGGGGTGTAGCTCAAAGTTAAAGTGCCCCTAGAATCAATCCCCAGTACTAAAAAGAAAAATTTCTAGGGATGAAGATGTAGCTCAGTAATAGAGCATTTGATTAGCATGTGCAAGGCCCTGGATTCTATTCCTAGCACACACACACAAAATAAATATGTTCTGTATTAAACATCCACTGCCTTTGTGATCAAAACAAGTTTTATAAAATAAACATGTATGTTCCTTCCTAGGTCTAGTGAAAAACACATGTCACTTTTTCCTGACTTCAGTACCCTTTCCCATCTCCTCACTTTAATTTCAAATATTTTGTAGAAAGTGTTGTTTCATATGTACTTAAAAGGAAAATTCTATTTGAAAATTCTAATTATTGACTTTTCAGAAATAAGTGATAAGAATGTTTATATTTTAGATAGGTATTAACGTGTTTTCTAGTTAAAGCATTGTGCCTATTTGAATGGTTGTAAAACATTTTTCACATAAAAAAAGATAAACCCAAAGACTCATAAGTAACCTAGTAAAAAGAAAAGGACCATTAGTTATTTAGTCTTGGTAACCAAACTATTTCAAGATCTTTACACTTTCAGTAGAAATGAACCAAGCTTTGAGAAATTTGTTTTGTTCCAAGGATCATATTTCACTTACCAGTAATCATAATAAACACCATTTAAGATGAGTCAGGCTTTGTGTGTTAAGTATGCATGCATGGGTATTGTGAAGACATTCACAATATCCTTCCAGTCAGTTTAATTAGAATGTGAGGTTTAATTAACATTGCTCTGAGAGTGGTGTGAAGTGTAAGGGGGAGAGAGAGAGAAAGAAAGACTTCACAGAGTACAGAATTTGAGCCAGATGTGTAGCATAGGCAGGACTTACAACGGAGTCCTGAGACTACAAAATGTTAGGAAGAGGAAACTCAGTCTTGCTTGTCTGAAATAAACCAATATTTTTATTTCAGGTTCAAGTTTTGAAGCTGCTTGTGAATTTGTCTGAAAACCCAGCCATGACAGAAGGACTACTCAGTGCTCAAGTAAATAGATTATATACTTATTTTGTAAATACACACATTTATTGATTTGGACAGATGTGTAAAGATTTATCCTTAAATGTTCACAGGGATTATCTCTGAAGAACAATATTAAGGTATTGTTTTACTAGTCTTTGAATATATGAGTTTCCTAAATATTCTCTAACAAATATATTTTACTTTTAAAACTCATTTTAAAAATTCTTCCAGACAATAAAATAAAAGTTTCTATCTCTGCCCACTTGGGGGTTCTTATGCCATCACATCTTTTATACTTGGCTTGTTTTGTGCTTATGTAGCTTAGTATCCACTGAAGCAGCAGGACTGAATCCTCAGCATATACTGGCTGCTGGGCTGAGTGCCAAGATGCACCAGCGAGGACATGGTGCTCGTCTTTCTGAAACTCATGATCTAGCGGAAAGACAAAAATATGTAGCAAAGGAACAAGGTTATTAATAGCTGTTGTGTGCTGAAGAAGTGGTGTTGAGATGGAATGGAGCTCGTCTCCTGTTTAAAAGGGACTGTCCTATTCATTTCTACATCCCTTTCTCCATACCTGTACCCTGCACTGTGTACAGGGAATAAATATTTGGTGAATCACTGAGTTCTCATGAAAACTATGATAAAAACTCAAAAGCAGGCGTAGTGGCACACACTTGTAATCCCAGTACTTAGGAGGCTGAGACTGAGGATCTCAGGTTCACAGCCAGCCTTAGCTACTTAGTGAGGCCCTCCACAACTAGGTGAGACTCTGTTTCAAAATAAAGAATATAAAATAGGTCAGAAAAAAAAAATCCTCAAAAGGAAATAGATGTTGTTCCAAATGACTATGTTCTGGGATTCTAAGGAAATTTTTTTTTTTTTTTTTTGCTAAAACATAAAATCTCTGTTTCCATTAGAATACAACATAAGGATGCATAAAATTATATAAGTTATCCAGTCAGGGTTAATTTTCTGTGTCAAGATTTTAAAAATGTAAAATAATTCAATCCAGTTTTAAAATATGAAAATGATACTCACTTTTTGCTCTTTCAGGTGGATTCATCATTCCTTTCCCTTTATGACAGCCACATAGCAAAGGAGATTCTTCTTCGAGTGCTTACGCTATTTCAAAATATAAATAACTGCCTCAAAATGGAAGGTCAGTTAGGTACTCAGCCTCCTTTCACTAAAGGCTCACTGTTTTTCCTGTTATATGGAGAAGAATGTGCCCAGAAAATGAGAGCTTTAGTTGATCATCATGATGTGGAAGTGAAAGAAAAGGCTTTAACCATGATACCAAAATTCTGATTGGCTGATATTTTTATGAAGAGTAATGCAGTCTGGAAGTTAACACACAGAAACTTACTTTCCATCTTCATTATAAAGGGATTCTTTAAGCTGTTGAATTGAAACAGTAAATATCACATTTTATCTTTAACACAGTACAGGTTAAGCATCCCTAATCCAACATAGATTTTGGAGCACTTCAGATTTGGGGGTTTTGGATTAGAAAGTCTATTATGCAAATATTCCAAAATCTGAAAAACTCCAAAACCTGAAATACTTTTGGTCCCAAGCATTTCAGATGAAGGGTATTCAACCTGTATAACTTGCCATGGTCCTCAGGTTTATTTGGGACCATTTATTGACACCAAATAAATATGAGCTTGTACTGAAACCAGTTTTCAGTATTACTTTAATTTCCTCTACATGAAATAGCAGGGACCTTTTTATATGTTACATACCCTTCTACTCTTTGAAGTGATTTGCAGTTATCATCTGAGACATTGGTATGTGATTAATTCATTGCTTCAGAACTGCCAACCCAACCATACTGCTTTCAAAAGTCTATTTGAATCATCAGAATCAATTCTCATCATGTCTAGCTAGTGAAAAAATGTAAACTTTTAGAGGGAAAATGCTTCTTAGTACTTACCCACTCCCATTCAAGTGTACGTGTATATAAAAATGTTATACATAAAATACTTGGACCGATCAAAATGTCCATACATAATCAATTAGTCTTTGAAAAGAATGAAGTGAAATCTGAATGTGCTGAAGTGGAAAGATATACATGAAATATGGTGGTTATTTTAAGTACATGTTGTAAAAGAATTTATGTATCTTGTGATCCCATGTATGGCTTTCAAGTGAGAATTACTTATGCTTATATGTCAACGGACCATTTCTAGAATGATACTTGGACTCCTAGGAGTGGGGCTGGCGAGTGGGGTCATGACTGCTATGTACACCTATTTCTATTGTTTGAATTTTTTTTTACTATGAGCATACATTGTAGATTTTTTTAATAAAAAGAAAAATTACTGACAAGGCTTTTTTTTTCTCCCCTTCATTGGTAGTACTTTATTAATTTTCAGCCATATTTTACTTTACTAGAATTACAATATATGAAAACTTCTTAGTTATTATCTTTTTATATAGTATTTTATTCCATAAGCTATACGTTTGATATATTTGAATTCAGCCAGGTTCCATAATATTCAAGTTCATAATCCTCAGCATGCGTAGCAATAAGTACATCAATATGCAAGCAAAAGCTTTATTACTTGTGCATTGAAGACAAAGCTTTAAGAGTGCTTTAAATTTCATTTGTAAATACACAGAAATAAGACTATGGCCATAGGAAATTATAAATCCTCAAACTGAAGAAAAACAAATCAAACTTTAAAGAAATATTTTTATAGTACAAAAAGGGATGCAATATAAGATAAAAAATGACAATTCTCAATGGGCTAGGACAGTGATATGATAGCTGAGAATAATAATTTTATGTGTTGGTGACACAATATAGGTCTTAATTCCCCAAAAGGCACATTTCTGTTTAACAATTTTTCTAAAAATCTGTCTCACTATTTAATGAACTACATGTTCAAAATGTGTGCATATTAAAAACTAGACATGTATCCAACGTGCTTCAGCAGCATCCAACTCTGAAATTACCTATCTTCTTTTCCTCTATCATTAGTCTGAATAGAATCATACTTCTTAGAGATCACAGCATTGATTATGAAATGTCAAAATGCTCTAAGGGGAATAGTTTTATCTACCTCAGAAAAAAATCATAATGAAAAAAACAGAAAAAGATCTTTTCTATGTAGGTCATCAAATCTTCACTTTTGTTGGGGGCAGGGGTAATACTGGGGCTTGAACCTATAGATGCTCTACCACTGAGCTACATGTCCAGCCCATTTTATTTTTTAAGACAGGTCTCAGCCCCCTCTGGGTACCTGGGATTGTAGGCATATACCACGCACCACTTAACCCAACACAGCTTCATTTTTACTTAGAAGATAAATAGTATTACAACATATATTCAACAGAACTGAAGGTAGAAAATGGATTTGTATTATTTTCCAAAGTCTGTTTTTACTTTGCACATGTAGATAAATTAGAAATAAAGTGGAAACCACTCAATGGGATGGTTATGATAAGGAGTGATGAAATATAATGTGCTTTTTGTATGTGGTACTGGGGATTGAACCCAGATGCATTCTACCTCTGAACTACACCCCAGCCCAGCCCTTATTATTTTTTGATTTGAAGTAGGGTCTTCAGGGTTGCCGAGAGTCTCACTAAGTTGCTGAGGCTGATCTTGAACCTGCAATCCTCCTGTCTGAGACAAGTGCACCACCACACCAGGCTGGATGTACTTTGCATGAATGCATGTGTGTGCGCGTGCATGCATATGTGTGTGTGTGTGTGTGTGTGTGTGTGTGTGTGTGTGTGTGTGTGTGTGTGTGTTTTGTACTGGGGATGAAACCCAGGGGCATTCTACCTCTGAGCTGCACCCCCAGCCCTATTTCATTCTTTTATTCTGAAATAGAGTCTCACTGAGTTGTGGATGGCCTCACTAAGTTGCTGAGGCTGGCTGTGAACCTGCAATCCTGTCTCAAGCCTCCCACGTACCAAGACTACAAATGAGCACCACCATACCCAGCTTGATGTACTTCTTAATAAACAAATGTCAATGTAGAAAGAATGTGAATGGCAATAAAAACTTTAGGCTTATGAGAAAGCCTAGAAAAATGAGGCAGATCAGATTTAAATGGAACTAGAATAGAACAAAACAATTTAAAGTGCTTAGAGACCTTCAGTTAAACACTACATGTGAATCAAAAAATAATAATGATGATGATAATGTTAAGGCCATTCATGGAGAAGAAATACTTAAGCAAGATATGCTTGGTTTGATCATAGCACTGAAGAGATGAATTTTCAATTCAATGTGCAGCAACAAGGAAGATGACTATATGAATGCTGGCTAGTATTAGGGCAATATGCCTCAAAGCTAACCCACCATAATTCTAACACCTTGATTTACATCTGCTAGGAGTGGAAAAGTTCATGGTTATTCAGTGTATTTTATGGGGAATTTTTTTGTGTGCATTAGTGCCCCAAATCACATACATTATATATACACACATATTGCATACACACTTCCCCTGGACTGATTTGAACCTTTTAGATAAAAATATTGAACTTTAATAAAGATCACCTATATAAGCTATTACTCTCCACATTTACTAATGAGATAAGATAGTCTTTGTTATTTAGTGCATATATGCTTTAGTATATATGCTTATATATGCAACAGGAACCATGTTATAAAAAGCATTAGCCTAGCCAGGCATGGTGGCACACACCTGTAATCCCAATACTTGGGAGGCTGAGATAGGAGGATCACAGGTTTCAGGCCAGCCTCAGCAACTTAGCGAGACCCTGTTCAATTTAATAAATAAAAAGATCTGGGGTTGTAGCTCAGAGTTAGAATGCCCCTGGGTTCATTCCCAGTACCAAAAAATAAAAATTTGGCCTATTTTCATCTTTCAACCTATCTATATTAGGCAGTGATATCTTAAGAAATCATTTTCTCCCTTAAATTTCTAAAGTGCTTTTAAAAATATACTATTTACTTTACACATTTTGGAGGTAGGAGAAAATTATCCTCTTGTGGCACATGAGGAAACAGGCACAGTGAGAAGAGGTGACATGTTTCAGGTTATACACAAAATCTGCAATGAAATTATCATAAGCAGTAAAATTCAGATTTAGTGGCTAACATGGCAAGCCACATATGTGCAAAGAAATTAAATTATACAGCACTGCCAGGGTAGCATTTGGTGTAGAAAACTTTTTTTGATTATTTTGTATGAATAAAGTTTATTTCACTGAGTATATGGACCAAGAACACAGAATGGGCTTCTAGTATCGAATACAGTTTACTCCCTTAAAGAGGTTCAGAGAAATCAAGTGAAAACAGAGGCTATTTAAGACTAAAAGGTCAGCAGACATCCAGAATCTTTGTTTACCACTGGTATTAAACACTGGCTTCATAAAAAGGTACAACCATGCTTGGAGGTCATTTAATGCAAAAATATATGACACATGAATCATGTAAAACAAATATTTATAAAATAAATCTTATTGATATATTTGGAGTTAGAACTAAGACACCAGGGGGGGAAATGAATGTATATAGAGAAAATGAAAAATAGAGAAGATGAAGTTTAACTCAAAGTGTATGGTCTATTCATATTTAATATCTACATTTATCTCTGAAATATTTTATTGTAGCTATATTTGTGCTTTGCAGAAGGTCTGGCTTTAGGATTAAAAATAGAAAATTTCATAAATCATGTTCTCATAACCATACTCTTTGCCTTCCTCAGCTCATATTAGAGAGCTTTTAATTTGGGGACTGAGTTCCCCCTTTTTAAAAATTTAAGCTCATGGTGGTCATGGCTGCAGAAGAATATGAATATACTTAATGCTAAAGGATTGTACATTTTTAAGTGATAAATTTTATGTTAAATATATTTTACCGCAATAAAAAAATAAGTTTTTTAAAAAATGATAATTTAGCCCAAACTCCTATATTTTTATGCTTAACAAAATAAATCACTTAACGTTTGGCATATAAGCAAAAAAAAAAAAATTTAATTGTGGTACTGGGGATTGAACCAAGGGGCATTCTACCTCCGAGCTACAACCCCAGCCCTATTTTATTCTTTATTTTGAAACAGAGTCTCATTAAGTTGAGGAGGGCCTCCCAGGTTGCTGAGGCTGGCCACGAACCTGTGATCCTCCTGTCTCAGCCTCCCAAGTACTGGGATTACAAGCGTGCACCACCATGCCCAGCTTAAGTGAATCTTGATACAGCAAGAACTGCTATGTTTATAAGCATGTGGGAGTCAATTTTCCAACTTACTACAATGTGAAAAATGTGTGTATATAGGCCTCTGCAAAAACCTAGGCAAGTAGAAAACCTTGACTCACCTTGTAGAAGGCCCTAGAGAATAGAAAAACAAATTAATCTAGTTTTTCATAACTTCAGAAAATTCTACTACCACTAAAGTATAATACTTTAGTAAGAAAATTTCTATTGCAATGCCTATATCATTGATAAAAGATTTTTAAATTTACACTGACCAATTCATTATTAAAATTACCCACTCCTGAACCTTCTTTTATAGCTGGTCATCAAGTTTATACACAGAACTAAAACACACACTTGAAGTTGTTTCCAAATGTAAGAGTCATAATGTTCATGAATTTTTCAGTCTTCTCATTTACTTTCAAATTTATATCAAATGATGCTTTTTTCATTTAAAGTTCCTATGTTGATACTCATTCAAAGTTTTCATCATCAGTATTTAAGTATCTTGATTCTCCATGCTTCAAGACAAAAAAATCTTCAGTTTTAAGTCCATATCTTTCTAGAGCTTCACTCAGTTTCACTGGAGGCTCTAAGTAATACTGGCAAAGGGCAGAGTGAAGAAAAGTGGAAAAAAATTAATAAGACACATACTGGAGGTTATTTCAAATAAAATTCCAAACTAAAATAACTAACAGATGCCTACATAAAACAATACCTTCTTTTAAATGAAGCATTAGCAAATGAGTCAATCATATTTTCTAATACCATTTGAGTCATTAATTGTGAAATCAATTAATAAAATAAATAGAAATGTCTACTGTTGGGAGATATCAATCCAGCCAAATCCTGTATGTCAAATGTAGTGCCACCTGAGATTGAACATCATTAGGTTATGTAAAATCTGATCAGTTTCACATATGAAATTTTAATCTAAACAAATCTATAGTAAAAATGATACCAGAAGCCGGGCGTGGTGGCGCACGCTTGTAATCCCAGCATTCAGGAGGCTGAGACCGGAGGATCCAGGTTCGAGGCCAGCCTCAGCTACCTAGTGAGGCACTCCCCAACTTAGTGAGACCCGGTTTCAAAATAAAGAATAAAAAATAGGGCTGGGGGTATAGCTCGGAGGTAGAATGCCCCTGAGTTCAATCCCTAGTACCGCAAAAAAAAAAAAAAAAAAAAAAAAATGATACCAGAGAACTGAATGTTAATATTTTTGGAATATATACAAAAGTCTGAGATTGAGCCAGGCATGGTGGTGCACACTTGTAATCCCAGTACTTGGGAGGATCGCACGTTCAAAGCCAGCCTTGGCAACTTAGCGAGGCTCTCAGCAACCTAGTGAGACGCTGTTTTCAAATAAGAAATAAAATCAGATTTGGAGGTAGAATACTTCTGGGTTCAATCCTCAGTACCAAAAAAAAAAAAAAAGTCTGAGATTATGTGTGTGAATGGGCATGTGCATGTGTGCAAGCAAATGCTAGAACAAATATCTTTGGCTGAAGAAGGGCTTTTATCTTCAAAATCTCCAGCCACATATAGAGACCAGTTTGCAGAATGAGAGGGCCCCAGAGAACAGAGACACTACTACAGGTGGAGTTTCCCTGATTCTCTTTATTTCCCCAATTTTTCATAGCTCAATAAAAAGGGAAGACTTGTGTGCTTTAGTACACAGAGATAAAAATGCCCCAAAGCCATGGGACCAAACACTATGTAAAAAGCAAGAAAGTAAATCAGAGATCAATAAAGGTAAATAGGGAAAGCAGATGAGCTCCCAGCACTCTGAATCCATTAAAAAGCAAGCAAGGCAAGCAACCAGCCCTGGGCAACTCCTAAATTCTTAAAAGGAGCCCTGTCTACTACAATAATATTTTTTTTTCTGTACTGGGGATTGAACCTAGGGGCATTCTACCTCCAAACTACACCCCTAGTCCTCTTTTTTATTCTTTATTTTTAAACCGGGTTTCACTAAGTTGCAGAGGGCCTAAGTAGCTGAGGCTGGCCACGAACCCGGATCCTCCTGTCTCAGCCTCCCAAGTACTGGGATTACAGTGTATGCCACCATGCCCGACTACTACAGTAATAATTTAAAAAATAAAGACCCTGGTTAATTAAAAAGTTAGCTTATATAATCTTGAAATTTGTTTCCATCAAAACTAGTGATTTAAGTTTTAGAGCTTAAATAAATCATCTAGAAAATCTATTTATCATGCCTTATATAAGTTAGATGTTGCTATATATACAATTTTAGAGTCTTGCCAAGTTATAGACATTTTTATTCTGCTTAGAGTGAGCAGCTAGGAGCTAGTATAACTGCTGAAATACAGAGAAGAGAGGGAGGGAGGAATGGAAGAATAACTCTTGAAAGCTGAATAGTACAATAATTCTTGAAAACTGAGGTTTTGATCCTTTCCTCCTTTTCCCCATCTCAGTAAAGAACACCACTGTCTACCCAATCACTCAAGCTAAAAATCTGGAAACCAATGTGATTTCCTTTCTTTGTACATAAAGTACACTTACTTTAGCTGAGTCATTGATACATATTATATATGGAATATGAAGGAACATACACACACACACACACACACATACAACTTAAACTCTCATTCCTTCCTCTTAAGCCCCATAGTTATTCATTTATTCATTCCATTCTATCCCCTGATAGCATGGCTCAGAGTTGCTACATCATAAATCAGGGTTGGAAATTTTAATTAGGGAGTGGGGAAATGGGCAGGCAATGTATTATGTAATTTTGGAATAAGCTACATATAGGAAGAGGGCAGAGCTGGGCGTTGTGGCGCACACCTGCAATCCCAGTCCTTGAGAGGCTGAGACAGGAGGGTCAAAGGTTTACTGCCAGCCTCACCAACTTAATGAGACTCTCAAGCAACCCAGTGAGACCATTTTAAAAAAAAAGTTTTTTGTGTGTGGTGGTGGTGGGGGGGAACCAGGGTGTAGCTCAGAGGTAGAATGCTCCTGGCCTCAATCCTCAGTACCAAAAATTAAAAAAAAAAAAAGAAAGAAAGAAATCCAGAAATGGGGGGGGGCTCAAAACAGCAAGAAAATCCTGGGTTCCTACAGAGGGGCCCTGGGATGTGGAAGATGCCGTAGAAAGTAAAGTAAGAGAAGCCACATTCCAACCATCTCTCTAAATTTTGCTTAGGGCAGGACTTGGATCCAGGAAAGGAGAGAAAGCTTTAAACTATCCTGTCCTTGATCTCAGAATCCAGGCTAGTCACAGAGTTCTAAGGTTCAGTTCCAAGGGGGGAAAAAAGAATATCAGCTCTTGTGGCTCTTGTCCAGGAATAAAACTACGTTTATCCCAATGCTTATTTCTAGGAAGTTCCACACTGTCTAGCCCTACTTCTCCTACTGCTCTCTGAATCCACCCTCCTCACATTCCCCACATTCTGCCCCTTCCTCCTCGAATTCTCATGGCCAAGTTCAAATGTTATTCTCCTATGAAGCTATCCTGATCTCTCCCATTAATGGCCATCCCTGACTCTGAGACCAATGAATCTGTCCCACATTACAGCACTTTCCCGTTCCAACATCTGACCATGGTGCATGTCTGCTATCTCCCACTGGAACGTAAGCTGCCTTGAGGCGGGAGACAAGATGGTTCATTATCTACTAACCACACTACACACACAGCTTTTTGGTTATACAAATACATGCCTTATTACCTATAGAAATTAACCCAAGAAACTGGGTGTGGTGGCGCACGCTTGTAATCCCAGCATTTGGGAGGCTGAGACTGGAGGATCCGGGTTCTCGATCAGCCTCAGCTACCTAGCGAGGCATTCCATAACTTAGTGAGACTCTGTTTCAAAATAAAGAATAAAAAATAGGGCTGGGGATGTAGCTCAGAGGTAGAATGCCCCTGAGTTCAATCCCCAATACCGAAAAAAAAAAAAAGGAAATTAGCCCAAGAAATAGCAACGAGATTTTTTCAGTTATTATTTTACCAATTGGTATGATTTTCCACCCTAATTCATGTGAGTGGGATGACTATGCAGGGTTTGATTTTACAGTCAAGTCTCTGAAAATTTTGCTAGGGGATGATGCCTGGATCCTACTATTGGCCAAACACATCACCAAAGCTATTTTTATCACAATCAAACTCACCTCATTTGCTAAGGCAAAAGTTCCCCAGTGAATTGCCACCGATTTCTTTGCTTGAACATCAATGTGAATCCTTACAGCTTCTTCTGGGTCTATATGCTGGTATTTCATAAACCACCTGATAAAACACAGCAATTTATTAATTTTGGCCTTTCAATATACTCTAAACTTTACTGCTTTGCCTAGTCAACCTTTAAGACAGGACTATGGGTATTTGAGAAATAAACAGCAGTTCATGTGGTTATTTCACTCCTCCTCCCTATTCCTTGATTAGTTCTGAATTGGTACACCTAAGAATGAAGCTGAATTGCCAATAGAAGCAGCAATACACATTAATGTACTTTCAACCACTGTTCAGGCACTGGACTCACATTGGACTCATCTAGGAAACAGCTGATAAATACTGCTGCCCAACCCATTCCCTCAGTGATTCCAATATAAATTATTCTGAATTGGAACATGAGTATTATTAACATTTTTAAAAGTCACCCAGGTAAGTTCAATTTCCAACTAGAGTTGAAAACTGCTGGGATAGAACATCAGCAATGTTTAAGAGAATGAGCCAGAAACAAAGTCTGAAAGCCAGGTCAAGATTTAATTGTAAAAATAAAATAAAAAGATTCTGAACAGGAATAAATCACAGTCGGCAAAACCATCTCCCTCTAGTTCACTTTTTTCCTGAAAAAATAAAATAAAAGGCAAAGTTCTTGTACAAACTGCTACATAATAAGTGAGTCTCAAAACTCTGAACAGTAAAATTTTGTTTCATTTATATTTTTATTTTACTGATGATATATTCTGAAGATATGATTTACTACTTCTAAAGGCAGATATTTTGCATTCCTGGGTATGAATCAAAGAAATTAAATAAAGGGTAAAGAACTGGAAACCAAACTGGGTGTGGTGGCACATGCTTGTAATCCCAATACTTGGGCTGAGACAGGAAGATTGCAGGTTCACAGGCAGCCTCAGTTACATAGGCCCTCCATACTTAGTGCTTAGTGAGAAACTCTTTCAAAATAAAGAATAAAAAAAATAGGGCTGGCAGTGTAGCTCAGAGGTAGAATGCCCCTGGGTTCAATCCCCAGTACCACAAACAAAATATATATCTAACTGAATCTGGCCCTCTAACTACCACCAATGTATAACAAAGTCCACCATTAAACTTACAAATGACAAAGTATCACAAAATCTAACTTTTAATGTTCAGTTAACTTATCATGAGACAGGAATGCTTTCCTTGGAAGTTTACAAACCTTGGTCCATAAGCTCCAATGGGAATAGCTGCGAGGTCAAAAGGTCCAAATCTTTTTCCTATCTCTTCAAAAGCAGGACAATAACCTGTATCTCCTGCAAAAAAAAATCTACTCCAAGGCCCCAAGACAGACCAGCTGCCCCACAGCACCTTGTTGTCATCTATTAGGGTCCTTTTACACCAGTGCTGGGAAGGCGTAAAGACAAATGTGACCTTATCATGGCCAGGGACACAGTTCTCCTCCCACCAGTCCAGCTCAATCACGTTCTCACAGCCACATTTTTGCATCCAGTCAAGGAGACCCAAAGGCACAAACCATCTCAACTCGTTACCAAATCGCTCATTCAGAGCAATGACAGAACTGTAGTCCAGGTGGTCATAGTGGTTGTGACTGATAAGCACGGCGTCTATCTGGGGGAGTTCGCTAATGGTGCATGGGGGACGACGAAACCGCTTAGGACCCACGTACTGGGATGGAGAAGCCCGAGAGCTAAACATTGGATCTGTAAGAAATATGAGCTCATCCATTTCCACCATCAGTGTGGCATGACCTAGCCACGTGACTCTTAAGCCAGCCTCCCTCACTCCAACTTCTTCAGGGTCGCTGACAAAATATGGTTCAAGCACTGGGAGTTCTTTGTCAAGTTCCTGTGTATATAGAGAAAGATAGAGCAGCAGTTAGAAAAAGAAAGGTATTATATCATCAAAGAACATTCTAGCAAGAAGGGCTATTTTGAGAGAACTGAAACATTCAATGAAGTTGCAATTTTTGCTTTTCTCTTGAAAATGCATACTTCTTTCTGGATCTGACAATAAGAATGATATAATGATCTTCTTAGTCCTAAATGTGATACACAAGGGGAAATTAAATTTAAAAGTTTATTAAATTTAAAAATTTATTGAAAACTTAAGCTAGAATGGTAGAATGCCTTCCAAGAATGTTTGAGGCCCTGGGTTCAATCCCCAGTGCGACCACAAAAAAACAAAAGTTTTAACACTGCCTAAGTTATTAATTTTTTAAAGGCTTTCTTCTGAAGCGCCAGAAGTAGACTAGCCTAGATGCAGTCATTCTGCCATTGTCACTGAAAACAGCCTCACAAGTAGGTCAAGTCTGGAAATAGTAAAGAGAATTGATGACAACTGATTTGTAGCTCTTGGATCTCAGATATGAATCTGAATTTTTGGGCACACATAATTCAATATGGAGCACTGTGATCATTCCTGGACAAATCACATTCATAAATAATGGTCTTTTCATTCCTTACTCTTAAGATTTTCTACCAGCCAGGAGCATCTGCACATGCCTGTAATCCCAGGATTTGGGAGTCTGAGACAGGAGGATTGTATATTGAAGAACAGTCTCAGTAACTTAGCAAGGCTAACCTAGCAAGACTGTTTCAAAATTAAAAATAAATAATAAAAAGGGCTGGAGTGTAGTCCCAAGGTAGAATGCCCCTGGGTAATATGATCCCTGCCCATGACTAGCTCATCATTGGGGTGGGAAGAAAATTAGATATAAAACAATAACTACAATAAAGTGTCAGAAGTAGTATTCCCTAGGTTACATGATGTTTCATATTTGGATTAAGCTAGACCAACAAAAGCCATGTCTTAGGGTCACAGCCCTGGCTTTTATAGAACTGCTATTACTAAATTGGGCCCTGGTCTTGCTATATAGCAGCACAGAGTTCTCTTGTAAGAGGTTACCTTCAGAACATGCCATTGACTGTATATTAGCTGAAGAGGGGCTAAAGACTTGTGTTACCTCCACCTTCCCACTTACCCAGAGACATTCTTCTCAGTTCCCCATAACAGGAAAAGGTCTTCTCCAGAGCAACTGGCTTCCTACTATGCCTTGTTTACTTGTTTGTTTGGTACTGGGAATTGAATCCAGGGGCACTCTACCTCTAAGCTACACCTTCAGCCCTTTTTTTATTTTATTTTTTTTAAACAGGGTCTTGCTAAATTGCTGAGGCTGTTCTCGAACCTGTAATCCTCATATCTCAGCTGCCCAAGTACTGGGATTACAGGCATGTACCACACACCTAGCAGTAATTTGTTTTGTTTTTGTTTTCCTCTGTGGTGCTGGAGTTTGAACCAGGGGCATTCTACCTCTGAGCTATACCCCCAGCCCTATTTTAGTTTTTGTTTTGAAATAGGGTTTTGCTAAGTTGCTGAGAGCCTTTCTAAGTTTCAGAGTCTAGTCTTGAACCTGTGATCCTCCTGACTCAGTCTCCCAAGTACTGGGATTCCGGGTGTGCATCTCCACACCCAGCTATGACTGTCACTGGAAGAACTAACAATTCATGCTTTTCCCCCTTTGCTGTGGCTAAGAAGTTGTAAGCAAAATCTGAGGCCACCTCCAGCAGCATTCAGGGCATGAGGGAATATTATTTCTGAACTAAATTTCTTGGCTTCGTTTTTCTATCTTAATAGTCTATTTGCTCTTGCATGTTCATCCATTTGTTTTTTACTGCTACATGTTTTGTTGCTGTTTTTGTTTTGAAATAGGGCTGGGGATTGAACGCAGGGGGCATTCTCAGCTATTTAGTGAGGCCCTCCGCAACTTAGTGAGACCCTGTTTCAAAATAAAGAATAAAAAATAGGACTGGGGATGTAGCTCGGAGGTAGAATGCCCCTTGGTTCAATCCCCAGTGCCACAAAAATAAAATAAAATAAGTGGGAACAGTACAAAGGTATCTTTTCTCTCTTTTGTATGATGCTGAATTTGTTTGTAAGTGGTGCATTTTGAGACATGAGGTCTCCTTTGCCTTTTTTTTTTTTTTTTTTTTTTTTGGTACAGGGGATTGAACTCATGACCTTGGATTGAACCCCCAGCACTTTTTGTTTATTTTTAATTTTGAAACTGGGTCTCACTAAGTTGCTGAAGGTCTTGCTAAGTTGCTGAGGCAGTCTTTGACCTTGGAATTCTGTCTCAGCCTCCCAAGTACTGTTATTTCAGGCGTATTGCCACCACAACCAGCTTTTGGTAATTTTTAAAATCTCATGCCTTAAAAATAACAACAACCAAAACCAAAAATGTTTTGTATCACTAAAGAGTACAGCCCCACATTTACAACTCAAAATTCCTTCTCCACTTTACTGTTCTGCATTGCACTTATGTTTCAATAAACCACACAACTTCCTTATTTATTTGTTTACTTATTACTTTTCTCTTCCACCAAACTAGGGTCCAAGGCAGCCAGGATATCTTTCTGCTTTGTTTATGGCTCTATTTCTAGCATGTAATACAGTGTTCCCAGCACATAGCAGGTGCCTAATAAGGACTAGCTAAGTAGTGAGTAAAGAGATGGGCTCAAGAAGGTCCACAAAATCAATGAAATTATAAGAAAAAAAAGGCAATATGCTTACTTGCATGTATATATTTCTCTAAGAAGGTCCATAGCTTTGATCAGCTCCTCAAAAGTAGCCAGTATCCAAAAGTTTAAGAACCACTGGCTTAGCTGGGGGTGGTGGCGCACACCTATAATCCCAGTACTTCAGAGGTTGAAACAGGAGGATCACAGGTTTGAGGCCAGCCTCAGCAAGTTAACAAGACCTTGTTTCAAAATAAAAAATAAAATAGGGATGGTGATGTGGATCAGAGGCAGAACACCCCTGAGTTCAATCCTCAGTACCACAGGGGGAAAAAAAAAAAAAAGAACCATTGGCTTGGTGAGTCCTCAGAGATTCAACCCAGTTTCTTGAATATCCTTCAGATCATTTGAATGGAGAATGTATTTCCACTTTCATGTGGCAGCTTACTCTTTGAAATGAAACAAAACTAAAGATACTATTATTAACCTGTGTATTTTTAGAAGCTGTGGTTCAAAAGCTGGAAATTTACCCCAACACATACCTACGCATCTTGGCTTTCTGCCCTAACCCTCCCTTCACATTTCACTTGACTCCATGATTCTCTTCATAGGGACTCATCAGGAAAAAATCCTGTCCCTCTGACTCATTCTCAAAGCTGAAAACATAAGGTTAACATAATGTCCTACGTAATTCTAATAAGGTGCTAAAAATATATAGTATTGGGCTGGAGGTATAGCTCAGTGCTCAGTGGTAATGCACTTGCATAGCATGCACAGGGTCCTAGGTTTGATCCCTAGCACAGAGGGAGAAGAGGAGAGAAGAGGAGAGGAGAGGAGAGGAGAGGAGAGGAGAGGAGAGGAGAGGAGAGGAGAGATTGATTTTGCATTAATCAAATCTAGTAACTAGGATTAATACTATGAACTACTAAGAACATTCCTAGCACCAAAGTAGAATCAGGTTTTCAAGCCCATGTTTTTCAAAGAATAATGGGTATACTTACCAGGACAGAAAAGCTAATGCCAACATCTGTCCTTACCCACTCTTGCCCTTTCCCCTCACAAATCAAACTTTCAAATCTTCAGGGATACCCCACTCTTTTGATTTCATCCATCCACTCACAAAGTCAGGCTATCTCTCAACTTCCCCAAAGCCTAGCAGGACTTTTATTTTATTATTATTATTATTATTATTATTATTATTATTATTATATGAACAAGTATATTATATTATATAGAGAGACATATTTTTATAAGTCTGAGAAAAATTTTATTAGTTAAGAAATAATACTATGTAATATGTTTAAATATCTTTATGTTAAACTCCCCCCTCCTTTTTTCTTCCCAGTTCTTCACCAAAAGACATAGATAAAAATGGTATCTCTACATCATAATGTTGATATATATCTACATAATATAGACATACATATTATATATGTCTCTATACATAATATACTTGCTCATCTAATAATCTCTATGCCAAGTGTTAGTAAATTTCATCTTTCCCAAATCTAGTACTATACTTTATCATAAGAAAGAGCTCAATAAATTAACTGGAGTGTCATAGTATAACTCAAAGCAAAGTTTAGTAATAAATGTATTGATCATATATAAAAGCACTCAAAAAAGCCAAGTGCTACCTCTTTGGAACTTGGAACATTGCTGTGATCCTTCTCCATGATCAGCCATTTGATAACACGTGGAATAGAGATACTTTTCCATGTTGGCCAAGGGTTAACAAATCTCCCATCTTTTCCTTTCTTTGATTTAGTTACATCTTCTTCTAGTCTGTAATCCAGTTTGAAGCTTTTCCTAGAAAACCTAGAAGAATCGCTTCCTCCAGAATTGCGTGCTGAATTGTGGCGTTTTCTTACTGCTTCTTTAGGAAATTGACTACCTGACGTCAAGCTGCTTCCATTTTCATCCATGTCCTTTGGTGAAGACCTAGAAAGAAAAAAAAAAAGGGGGGGGGGGAGGAAGGACTTTAGCATTAAGGCATTAAAACATATTACACAGTATTTCTTAGCCAGTAAAAATCTCCCCAAGCTTATGTACTGCTTCCACCACCTCTAGCACTGCTTAACTCAAGGCACTGAAATCCTTTGAATGGGACCTATTCAAGACTGCAGGTACATAAAAGTGATTCATACAATAGGGCCAGAGGGACACAGTGGAAAAACTTAATTTCCTGAGAGGCAACAGATGCTAACTAACTTCCAAAACTCCTGAAAAGACCAGACATCCCAAATGTCAAGTGGTAACAAGATCAAAAGCCTCCTAAGAGTGACTGGAGCTTGACAAAACTCAGTTGTTCCTTTTGATAAGCAATCCCAGGAGATTCCCTGGAGATCAGAAAACAGTATCTGGAACCCCAATGGAGCGAAAGAGACTCAAAGGAGGACACTATGCAAATACACTCTGCAAGTCCCAAGAAACTGCCTCCAAGGCCCCCAACTAGAAAGGAGACTCAAAGAAGTATATAAACCCCTAGAGGAGCCACTGTAAACTGTTTTTCCCATTCTTGGAACCCCTCCCTTTTGGGAGCTTTTCTCTCACGCACAGGTTGTGTGGGCTTTGAGAGAAAGTGGTGTGTAATTGATGACACTTGGCCAGTGCAACTCCCAGATAGTGATCAGAAGACACCTGCTGGACATCAAGGCCAACTGAAGGCCCTAGGGGTGTGGCCTGCACCTCTCTTCAGTAGATCACACGGACTTGGGAAGAAAGTAGTTTGCAACTGATGGCACATGGCTTGGGCTACTCCCAAGTAGTGTCCAGAAGGCAGCTGCCAGATTCCAGGGTCCCCATTGCCCGCAAAGGGCAATAAACTTCCTGCTTGCCTTTCTGTTGTCTGTATCATTCTTCGCACTTCATAGACAAGAACCTCAGGAAGAAAACCATCCATTTCACAACAGTGCTTAAATAGAAATACTGCCCAGTAGAGAACAGGAAAGAACACATATCCAGGAGGAACACATACATTCAATCGAAACTTTTTCCCCCCAACTCTACGGTAAACAATCTATAGTCTGGAGAACAATCACTAAGAAGAAAAGAAACCACAGCTGACAAATCTAAAGCACATACTATACTTGCTCAGCCTCTAGTGTTTGTGGGAGGACCTCATAGGTAAACAAGAGCTTAACAAGCTTCATATCTTGGGCAAACAACAACCTTTTGAATCTTCCATTTTCTCACCTGGAAAATACTACCCAGCTGTGGAGGTTTCAAAGGATTAAATGGTATAATGTACATAAAGTGCTTGGTACATACATAATTCCTTTTTCTCTAACTCTTAACTTACCAAACATGTAAATTCTTTAAATTCTATCAGAAATTAAAAGTGATCTGGGTGAGGTATCTCAGCTCTCATGGAATCACTTTTTCTGGATTATAATTAAATTCAAGCTGAGATCTTTACAAAGGCAGAAACAATGACTATACATTAAACCCTTCTTTGTGTAACAGATAAAAACACATTAGTTCAGAATTTAAATTACTTTCTTATGAGATAATGTCTAAGTAGATGATACAGCTGACCTCATGCTATCCCTTATAACGATAAACAGCTTATGAGATACATGTACTTGCTACATACATATATGCATATGTTCATACACTTAGACATATATGTACATATAATTTTACCAAATATATTAATAAAATTTTGGTTCATGGTTTTAAACAATCTGGGGATAAGGAAGAACAAATAATATTGGCAATTTATGAAAGTATCACTACCAATTTCATTAACATGAATGGGGAGAGCGGAGTGGACTGTAGAAGAAAAAACACCAAGAGCTGTGTGTATGTATGTTGGTATCACATTGAACCTCACTGTGATGTATAATTGCAATGGATTAATAAAATTATTATTATTTTTTTTTTTTTTGCGGTACTGGGGATTGAACTCAGTGGCATTCTACTTCCGAGCTATACCCCTAGCCCTATTTTTTATTCTTTATTTTGAAACCGAGTCTCACTAAGTTGCGGAGTGCCTCACTAGGTAGCTGGGGCTGGCCTCGAACCCGGATCCTCCGGTCTCAGCCTCCCGAATGCTGGGATTACAAGCGTGCGCCACCACGCCCGGCTATAAAATTATTTTTTTTTAAATATAGGATTTGAGAACAATCTCCAGCAGTCTGATGGAACATAGGAAGCAAAGAAGGCTTGTGATAGCACAAATTGTAAAAGAACAAAGGATTAGACACTCAAGGATGGGGCTATACTGTGCACCTGGCCTGTCAAGTTAGGAAGGTTTGGCTATACTGTAGGCAACTGGGGAACTCTGAGGCTGCTTAAATGGAAGTTATTTAAAGAAGACAATTCTAGTAAAGGTATAAAATATGAAAGAGAGTAGCTAAAAACTTGAACCAATGAGATGTATTATTGAGTAGGAGACAGAAGCCTAGAACTCCCACTAAAGCAAAGCAGTAGGCTACATGTTTCATACCATTCATTCAAATTAATGCTCCTAGTAAACCCTCAAGGTAGGTATTTTTTAATTGAATCACTCAGAAGTAGATAGCAGCCCAGGCAAAAGATGAGGAGGCAGTGGAGAAAGAAACAAAACAAAATGAATAAATCCAAGAGTCAACAAAAGTTAAATCAGTAAGACTTGAGAACAGTTGGATGGCCACAAATTTTGGATACATTCTAGGATAAGCGGGGGGAAGGGCAATGAAGTGAAAGGAATCAGAAATGGCAGCACCACTAATCAAGATGGATTTCTGACCCAGAGAGTTTGAGGTAGAGTTTGGGATCATGGGGATGCAACAATTCAAGAGGATGTAACTCTTGGGGGGAAATGGGTGGCCCTGGGATCCACACTACTTTGGGGGTGGTGAGAGAGAGAGAACAGAGAGGAGCCTGGAGAGTAAAATGAGAGTGCAAAATGGGCCGAGATCTCTTTTCTCCCTAGACAGTAAGGTTTTAAAACTGTCTACACATGCTACCCCCATTTTCTTACCCCCCATCCATTTGCTCAAGGGCTTACCCCAATCATGCCATAGAAACAGGTCTCCAAACCAAGTAACCATCCTTTCTTAATACCTTCCCATTCTCTCTGCACAAAGGAACACAAAATCCAGTAGTCATCAGGAGTGTTCTTTTTAAAGGCAAATCTGATAAAGACAAACAAAATAAAAAAAGAAAGACCTCCAAAGGGTTCCTTCTGCTCTGAGAGCAAAGGTCAGTATGACAGTTGAGCCCTGCCCACACTCCCCTCTGCTCCAAACAGTCTTAACCTATTTTCTCAGATGCATCATGCTCCTACCTTGGGGCCACCAAATGCCATCATGAGGCCTTTGCATATAAGGGATGGGAAGAGAGGGTGTGTGGAAATGGATACTCACAGGATTATATATTACTATGAAAGGTGTCAAGCAACATAAAACGATGACACTATGAAACACCATTTCCTATAATGTCTTAGAAGTGAAAAGAAGGGAAGGAGCAGAAGCAAGTCAACACCTGAACCCCGACAACTTGGACTGGCTCTTCTACAGGAAAGGCATTTGAGTCCCTTCAGTGACTGAGTAAAATAAGAGGCTCCGCCAACAGGTGCTTCAATGTGGACCGGACCTCAGCCCACGGAGATAGATGGAGCCTGTCCCAGAGCAGGTCACAGAAGAAGGCGCCTCGTCAATGTCAGCCTTCTGGTCACTCTGTTATTGGGTACAGCAACAGTCTCACAAGAACATCCATAAGCACCAAAGAGAAATGAAGGAGTGAGTTATCTGCATGGTCCTGATATTAACTAACTAGCTTTGAGCCTTTCAAACTCAACTTATTACAAAAAGCACAACATAAATTCCATCTATAATTACCAAGTACATTCTCTACATTTCTTTGAAAATTAATTGCCTATTTAATAGCAGAAGGACTTAACCTCTATGTCTGAGCTGTGACATTTGGTGAAGTCAGCCAAGTGCAAATATTTTACTTCAATTACTGCACACATGAGTAAAATTCTTTCCAAAAATAAGAATTCTCTATTTCAAAAGCAAATGCTTCATGCTTTCTTTCTTTGACATTTAAGATTTGCCAACTCCATAGAATTGAATGTGCCATTTAATCATTTAAAAGTTAAAGAAAAAAATCACAACAGTATGACCTATGTTTGGCATTTTAGCACACTCATAAATTATAAAGTTAGCAAATCAGCATGCCCAGAGCAGACAGTTAATAAACACTAATTGAGAGATTGTCCATCACATAACTATAAAGATGCTGTATATATATATGTGTGTGTGTGTGTGTGTGTGTGTGTGTGTGTGTGTGTGTGGTGTGTGTGTGTGTGTGCGCATGTGTATGTGTTACTAGGGACTGAACTCACGGGCATTCTACCTCTGAGCTACACCCCAGCCCTATTTTTTTTTTTTACTGGTATATTATATTCATATATCTTTGTTAGGTACAAGCTGATAAAAGCATACATACACACACTTCTCATTTAACTCTTCCCCAAATCCTGCCCCATTCCCTCCCCCTCCCTCCTTTTCAAGTTGTTTAGTGATTGACTTTGATATGTTTGTGAAAGTGCATCATGTGCATTACAGTGTTTCCCTCCCCCACCCCATCACCTTCAGTTAAGTCACCTTCTTTGCTCATCTAAGGTTTCTCCTTCTTCATTTAGACTTCTAGCTTCCACATATTAGGGAGAGCATATAATTTTTTACTTTTTGTGACTGACTAATCTCACTTAACAATGTTTTCCAGTTCCATCCATTTTCCTGCAAATGACACAATTTTGTTCTTCTTTATGGCTAAGTAAAATTCCATTGTGTACATATCCCATAGTTTTGTCCATCTGTGATGGACATCTTGGCTGGTTCCATAGTTTGGCAATTGTGAATTGTACGGCTATAAAACATAGATACACGTGCATTGGTCTGACAGTTTGGTTTCCATTCTTTTGGGTAGATACCCCAAAATGATATTGCTGGATCATATGGTAGGTTCATTTCCATTCATCTGAGGATCCTCCATACTGTTTTCCAAAGTGGTTGTACTAATCTGCAATCCCATCAACAATGTATTAGGATTCCCACTTCTCCACACCCTCACCAGCATTTGTTGTTGTTTGTGGTTTTGATGGTTGCCATTTTAATTGGTGTTAGGTGAAATCTCAGAGTAGTTTTGATTTGCATCTCTCTGATTGCTAATGATATGGAACATTTCCTCCTATATTTATTGTCCATTTGTATTTCTTCTTTCATGAAGTGTCTATTTAGATCCTTTGCCCATTTTTTATTGGGTTATTGGTTTTCTTAGCTGTGAATTTCTTGAGTTCTCTGTATTTTAGATATTAGTTCTCTATTGAAGGAGTAGCTGGCAAAAATGTTCTCCCATTCTGTGGGCTCTCTGTTGAGGTTCTTGATAGTTTCCTTTGCTACACAGAAGCTCTTCAGTTTAACGTAATCCCATGTATTGGTTTTCCTTTGAATTGCTTGTGCCTTTGGGGTCTTGTTGAGAAAGTTTTTACCTATGCCTATGTGTTGAAGTATTGACCCTATGCCCTCTTCAAGTAGCTGCAAGGTCTCAGGATGAGAAGGTGGGGTTTATTTCCATTTTTCTGTATATGGCTAACCAGTTTTGCCAACATCATTTGTTGAAGAGGCTATCTTTTTTTTATCCAGTATATGTTTTAGGCTCCTTTGTCAAAAATCAATTGACTGTAAGTGCGTGGGTTTGTTTCTGAGTCTTCTATTCTGTTCCACTGATCTATGTTTTTGTTTTTGTGCCAATACCATGCTGTTTTTATTACTGTGACTTTGTAGTAGAGTTTGAAGTCAGGTACTGTAATACCTCCTGAAATGGTTCTTGTTGCTAAGAACTACTTTGGCTATTCTGGGCTTTTAACCAAAAGCCCAAATGAATTTAAGGACTAATTTTTCTATGTCTGTGAGGAGTGACCTTGGTAATTTAATGGGTATCACACTGAAAGTGTAGATCACTTTTGGGAGAATGGTCATTTTGACAATATTTATTCTGCCTATCCAAGAGCATGGAAGATCTTTCTATCTTCTAAGATCTTCTTCGATTTCTTTTTTCAACTTTTTATAGTTTTCCTTGTAGAGGTCTTTTACCTCCTTGGTTAGGTTTATTCCTAAGTATTTTATTTTTCGGGGTGCTATTGTGAGTGGAATTGTTTTCTGGATTTCTTTTTTATCAGATTTATGGTTGGTAAACAGGAAAATTTCTGATTTTTTAAGATTGATTTTGTATCCAGACACTTTGCTGAATTTGTTGATCAATTCTATAAGCTTTTTGATGGACTTTGTTGGGTCTTCTAAGTATAGTATCATGTCATCTGAAAAAAGGGAAAGTTTTAGTTCTTCTTTTCCTATTTGTATTGCCTTTACGATGTTGAGATATGTTTCCAGCCCTATTTTTTTTTTTTTTTTTAAACAAGGTCTCATTAGATTGATGACAGTCTCACTACTTGCTGAGGCTGTCCTCAAACCCACAATCCTCCTGTCTCAGTCTCCTAAGTACTGGGATTACAAGAGTGTGCCACCATGGCCAGCTATATTTTTAAATTATACATATAGAAGTCTTTTTTTTTTTTTTTAACTCGGGGTTAAACTCAGGGGCTTCTACCTCTGAGCTACATCCGAAATACCCAGCCTTTTTTCTTTTCCTTTTTTTTTTTAATGGGGTTTCAAAGTTACTGAAGGTCTCTAAGTTGCTAAGAATGGCCTTAAACATGGGATCTTCCTATCTCAGCCTCCCAAGTACTGGGATTACAGGCATGTGCTGCCACATCCAGCCATATTATTGCAGGAGAATGCTCCCCACAAGCCTAGTGTCAGAGACAAAAGAAAACTCCAGAGGCCAAAAGTAGGATACGCAAGTCTTCCTTTAATCAGCAGCTGATGACCCCCGACCAGGTAATTTCCTGCTTTCTGGGCCTGGAACAAAATGATTCCAACCCTGATATACAGTTGGTCACTTAACTTTGAGAAGAAGGGAAAAGGGAAGATGTGAGATTTATTACACTTTCACCTAGCAGGAGCAAGATACCCAAAAGTAGAAAGAGTGCATTAACTCAAGGCCCTGTCTCAAGGCCTAACTGGGCTGGTGCTACCTAATGTTTTGGTTAAGAGATGACCCCTGCTGCTCCCGTCTCTGGCTTACAGAAGGGAGAGGTTGGCCTCATTGATTTGCAAGCCCTCTCTGTTTACCTTCTCTGCTAATTGTCAGCACACTGGCAGCTAGGGGAGGGAGCAGGAATTCCTTTTTCTTCTATCCTAAGTCTAAATTCTTAACTAACAATATTTCTATGGCTCTGGCTATTCTTTCCCATATCAATATAATATATAAATCTTTACAACTCATCAACCAATTTTTCTTCACAATAGTGAAAAGAACATTAGCTGGTCCCAGTACTTGGGAGGATGCAACAGAAGGAACACAGGTTGGAGGACAACCTCAGCAACCTAGAGATTCTCTAAACAATCTAGTGAGACCCTGTTTCAAAACAAAAATAAATAAATAAAAAGGGCTGGGGGTATAGCTTGGAGGTAGAATACTCCTGGGTTCCATCCCCAGTACCAAAAAAAAAAGAACATTAGTTGGGAAGCAGGAAAACAGGACTCCAGTCCTACCATTAACTAGAGGCATTGGCTTAGGGAGCTAACTCAACCTCTCTAAACTTGGGCTTATTCATCTGCTAAATAAAGATGAATATTTTCTTGCAGGACTGTAATGAACAAATGACATCATGGGTTATTGCTTTTAAGTGCTACACAAATGCAAATTGTTATCTTCACTATTACTTGTGTGCAGTAAAAAGGAAAAGAACACATCATAAATAGGACCTTCTGATCCAGCTAAGTTGTTCTGCAGGAGAAAGATACTCTATAATTTCAGACAGATTTAAAACCAATATTGCTGAAGTTTTTCCACTTTTCCTTCCTTAATACTTTTATGTAACAAAAGGCTATAAAGTATATAAGTTTCTTCATCTTTTGTAAAAAACAAAAAACAAAAAACAAAAAAACCAATATTTTCTGTGGTTAAAAAAAGAAGAAAAAAAAAAAAAACTTTAAGCTGGGTGTGGTGGTGCATGCCTATAATCCCAGTACTTGGGAGGCTGAGACAAGAGGATCACAGATTCCAGAACAGTCTCAGCTAGTGAGACTCTTATCAACCTAGCAAGACCCTGTTTCAAAAAAAATAAATAAATAAAAAGAGAGAGCCAGGGGTGTAGCTCAGAGGTAGAATGCCCCTGAGTTCAAACCCCAGTACCACACACACAAAAAAAAAGGAATGCTAACTAACCAAGAACATATAAAAGGACTGAATAGAGTTTAGAAAGGAATTAATCCAAAATATAATTATATTCCTTGAGATACGAATTTGAGAATTTGTTTTCTTTCAAAAAATAGTTAAGGACAACAAATGTTCTTGATCACAGACTGTCAAAGGCTTTTAGAATTCTTAGCTATTAGATATAATTCAATATACTGAAATTAAAAGTCATTTCACAGACTACGAATAGATTTTAAGTCACCAAAATACATAAACACTATAGTTGCTTCATCTACAATAAGAAGTTTTTCCTATATGTAAATAAAAAAGTAAAGATTTGGTTGGAATTAGAAACAAAACAAGGTAAACAATTGACTTAAGAACAAAGCACACTTAAAAATATAAAAACAAAAAAAAAATTTAAAAAATACAGAAAGAACAAAGCCCATTTTAAAATACCACTAACAGTATACAATGGGATCCTTGGGATAAGCAAATTAAAATGTCATATTATGGCAAATCTAGAAAACATGCATAAAATGTTTCTTGAAGCCAGGGGTGGTGGCATACGCCTACAATCCCAGTATTTGGGTGACTAAAACAGGAGGATTGCAGGTTTGAAGCCAACCTCAGCAACTCAGTAAGGGTCATATCAACTTGGCAAGACCCTGTTTCCAAATAAAAAAATAAAATAGGGCTGGGGTGCAGCTCAAAGGTAGAATGCCCCTGGGTTCAATCCCCAGCACTAAAATAAATTAATTTTTTAAAATTTTTATTGAAATGACAGAATTATCCCCTCTTTAATACCTTAAAAAAATACCAAACAAAATGGGATAGTAAATTATACCTAATTGATATGCAGAATTATGTAGTTGAAAGGTTAGAGGAGAGCCCATCGTGGTGGCATACGCTTGTAATCCCAGTACTTGGGAGGCTGAGATCGGAGGATCTGGGCTCTCGGCCACCCTCAGCTACTTAGTGAGGCACTCCGCAAATTAGTGAGACCCTGTTTCAAAATAAAGAATAAAAATAGGATTGGGGGTGTAGCTCGGAGGTAGAATGCCCTTGAGTTCAATCCCCAGTACCAAAAAAAAAGAAGAAGATGCATGTGGAAATTGAAAATATGTGCTAAATATGCTAGATGATCTTAAATGTTCATGTACTATTCCTTAAGCCAAGGTTTAACAAAAATATGCTTTTAAAATGTGGGTATTCTTTTCTCTCTGCTGTCTCTGGCTTAATTAGTTACACAAAAAGAAAAGCTTCCAAAGAAAATAATGGAGAAACAAGTGTTATAGTTCCTGGACAGAAAGGACAAAGAAAGAGAAAAACAGTGCACAGTTTCTTTCTGACTTCATGGAGTTCTGGCTCCAATTTTTATTCTTCTTCTAAGTTCTGTGGCCTTTAGGTAGTCACTTAATATTGCTGAGATTCACTTTCATTCATCTCTAAAATGAGAGAACTGGGCTGTACCTCTAGGATCCCTCTAACCTCTTAAATTCTAACAATTTATCTCTGCACCAAGAGCCACCGCAGGCCACTGAAAACCTGTCCCCTCTGACTGGATGTTGGCCCTGGCTAGCCCCTCCCCATTTCTTCTTCCTTGAAGAAGCTCCAGCAACAAAGCCAGGGTCTAGCCACTTTCCCCAGGCTGGCCTAGCAAGGGATAAGCAAACCATTTCTACATAAGAGCAGTGATATTATCAACTGGGAAAAAAAATCATAATTTCACAGATTTATCAGATAGCCCAAGAGGTTAGCAGGGTGTGAAATATTTCAAAAGCGATTTCATTACAAATGTGATACAAACAGCCATTATACTTTCAACCTTATAAGAGTTCAGATATAATTTATGAGAACCTCTACTTTAAAGCATTTATAAAGTCCTATTTAGCAAACATTCTTTGAATGTCTATATTATCTAGTTCTACTTCTCCAGGTTCTGCAGAAATATGAGCCCCTGACCTCCAGGGATTCAAAATCCATTAGGGAGTCTGGTGTGGTGGCACACACCTGTAATCCCAGTACTTGGGAGGCTGAAACAGGAGGATCGCAGGTTTGAGGACAGCCTCAGCAACTTAGCAAGGCTCTCCTGCAACTTAGCAAGACCCTGTTTCAAAATGAAAATAAAATAGGGCTGGGGGTGTAGCTCAGAGGCAGAGCACCCCTGGGGTTCAATCCACAGTGAGACACATACACACACACACACACACACACACACACACACACACACATTATGGAAAATAATCATAAGCAACCATAAAGATTTTACCTTACTATCATATTTACAGAAGAATTAGCTTTGAATGATAAAAATGGTATAGTAAAGCATCATGGTAGAAAAAGCATATCCCAAATGCACTGACCCACATCCTCAAAACAGGGAGAAATCCTCCTCCCTGCCAAGTGGTTTGAACTGGCACAGACAGTTCTGTGACCCAAGATCAGTGGCACAGAAGAGGGGAACAATCTTTTGAATGCAGCCAATGAGAAAAAGGGCTCTGATGTTAACAGGGGAATGAAAATCAAGAAAGTCACTAGAAGGATTACCTGGGCACAATTTCATTTGTTAATGAATTGCCAGAGGGCAGACTTGCTGTTCTTCCCTACAAGTCAAGTGGGGCCCATCCTTTGTGAAAAAAGGGTAAAGGACAAAACAACAACAACAACAAAAACCCAACAGTGGAAACTCCTACAAGGAAACTAGGTCTTGGGGTGCAAAGGGTTCAGACACTGTCTGCTCAGTCATCTCCTGCCTCTCCACCTCAGGGCAAGGTTGAAGAAGGCCTGGAGGGAGTCCCAAAGGTCAACTAAGCTGGGTGTGGTGGCACAAGCCTGTAATCTCAGTACTTGGGAGGCTGATAAAGGAAGATTCGAGGCCAATCTCAGCACTTAGAGAAACCCCATTCCAAAAAATATATAAATAAAAAGGATTTGGGGTGTAGCTCAGAGACAGAACGCTCATTGATTCACTCCCCAATACCAAAAAAAAAAAAAAAAGAATAGCAGAAAGTATGTATTAAAGTATATTTTTTAAAATTAACATAATTAAAATATACTTCACTTTGTTACTAGAAAAAAAATCACAACACCAGGAAAAAGGAACAAGGGATTAAAAACATTTTAAAATAAGTATTTCCCAACTCTCAACTTTGCCTCTTGTCTTCCTAAGCCTCAGTTTTCCAATCCTTAGCTTAGTATCTGGTGTAAAGTAAGCCATCAATAATTGGAAACCACTGTATCATACTGTAAACACTATATACTATATCTATATATGTATACATGTATATGTATATGTATACATATATATTAGTTTCAAACTTTTATAATAATGAGATATGTTGGCTAAAAGCAACGGAATGTTTTTGTTCTTATATTTGAATAAGATAAGGCCTGGAGCCGGCACAGAGGCTCACACCTGTGATCCCAGTACTGGAAGTCTGAGACAAGAGGCTCACAAGTTTGAGGTCAGCCTGGGCAACTTATACCCTGTCTCCAAATGTTAAAAGGTCTGAGGATATAGCTCAGTAGTAAAGTGTCCCTGGACTCAGTCTCTAGTACTACAGATAGAGAGCCCAGTCTTGCAGGAATTCCCACAAATCTTAAAACAAATAGAAAAGGACAATTCTCCACAGAATTCCTACCCAACCCTATAGCTCCTTTGGTTTTACCAGCCCCCCTGGATTCAACAGGAAGCTCTCATAAACCTGAGCGTCTCCAAATTCTGAAGATAATAAGCCTCACTGCTCACACCCCTCATCTTCCCTCACTGCCCCCAGGAGCAAAAGTTGCAAACTCACAATACTAATGTTGGCCACAAATACCTTTCACTTTCCCCAGGGCTTAAATCCCCAGTTAAAGCAGTTCTTTTGCTCAAAAGAAAAAAATTCCCCAATGGCAACAGGCAAAAAGGCAAGCAAGGCCAGCTCCAGATAAATCATAAATAATGAAATTTGCCCCTATTTGCCCCTAGCATTTCGTTGTCTTGCTTCTCCTACCCAAGTGATAATAATCTCAGAGCCTACCACCTCCTTTCTGTGGTCAAAACAGGTTGTCAGGAAAGGATCTGATCTCCAGTATGTGAATTATAATCTTTTGGAGAATATTTCTTATACAACTGGGTACAAAACTTTAAACTTGTGATTCTCAATGCTGGGTGTACATTAAAATTACATGTGGGAGCTGGGCATGATGGTGCACACTTGTAATCCCAGTACTTGGGAGGCCAAGACAAGAGGATTGTAGGTTTGAGGCCAGTCTCAGCAATTTAGCATGGTCTCCTGCAACTTAGTAAGACCTTGTTTCAAAATAAAAAAATAAAATAGAGCTGAGGGCGTATCTCGAGTAGAATGTCTCTGGGATCAATCCCCAGTACCACAAAAAAAAAGAAAAAAGAAAGGAAAAAAAATTACATGTGGACTTTTTGAACTACACTTGAAGCTACTGAATGAAAATCCTGGGATGTAGAGTTGTTCTCCATGTACTTTTTAAAAGCTCTAGGATGCCATGCATGGTGGCCCATGCTTGTATTCTCAGTACTTGGGAGGCTGAGACAGGAGGATCACAAGTTGAAGGACAGCCTCAGCAAGTAGTGAGACTCTCATTAACCTAGTAAGACCCTGTCTCTAAATAAGAAATAAAATTGGGCTAGGGGTGTAGCTGAAGGTAGAATACCTCTGGATTCAATTCCCAGTACCACAAATAAATAATAAAATACAATAAAAAAATAAAAGCTCTGGGAAGCTGGGTGGCCAACACCTGTACTCCCAGCACTTGGGAGGCTGAGATCAGAAGATCCAAGTTCAAGAACAGCCTCAGCAATCTAGTGAAGTAGCTGTCAGCAACTTAGTGAGATCCTGTTTCAAAATTTTAAAAGAAAAAAGTAAAATAGGGCTGGAGGGTATAGCTTGAAGGCAATACCCCTGGGTTCAAACCTCAGCAAGACACACGCCAAAAAAAAAAACCTCTGGGGATGATTCTGAGGTTATAGGCAGGGGAAGAACCACTACTGTGTTTTTAAGTCATTAGTTATCATCACTAAAGTGGGAAAGGAACGTAAGAAAAGGCAAAGGGATGCCCTAGTTACCTTACACTTTTTGTTTGCCTGGTAGCTACCTACTCTTCCTGACTGTGCCACACTCCAATCTAAAAGGTGGCATAATGCCGCCAGGCAGAAGCCGCCATTGACCGGCCCCCGGCGTAGAGTCTACTAAGAAAGAAATACACAACAACCCTCTGCACCCCACCGGCCAGAGCTGGAGTGAGCGACCCCTGAACTCCTCATCCTAGCCAGGCGGCATTTCGAGGCACCTTCCACAGAGACCGGAACGCGTGGAACGACCAGCTTAAGCCCGCGCAGGCCCATCCCAGCTCACCTCTCCTCACGGAGCCGGAGCAGAGAGAACTGCACCCCAGGGCTTGGGTCAGGACTGCGGCAGGAACAGCTTCTCGACGGAAGGGGGGAGAAGCAAATCGGCCCAAGGGTGAGTGGGGAAACGGGCAGCTGGCTGGAGTCTGAGGAGCAGACCAGGGAGAACCGGGGAGTCGGCGCGAGCGCAGCAGTAGCAGCCGCCATCTTGTCGGCCGCCCACAGCAGCAGAAATCTGCCCAAAAGACCTGCAGAGGCCAAACCAGGTCTGTTCTTACAAACTTGCAGGGATTTTTATTTTACTACTTGCTGACCTTTCTTGTTTTCTGGGGTTTTTTGCTTTGTTTTGTTCCATTTTTACTCTGTTTTCACTTTGCATTGCTACAATTTATGTATGTTTGTTCGGAGGATTGGTTGCCTTTTAGCTTTTGCTAGATCCTAGAAGTCAACACCTGAAACCCACCAAAGACACCAATAGAGCAGGCAGAAGAAATTACAGAGTAATTGCAACTCAGTACAAGATACCATTCACAGAGAGAAAATAAAAATAAGAAACCTACAAATTCAGGGAAAGCGTGCAAGAGCAGCAAAGTTATAAATTTAAGAACAGGGAAACCATGAGAAGGAGAAACACAAAAGAAACAATGAGTCA
>PVLC010010803.1:0-49221 GCA_004027655.1 Graphiurus murinus
CTGGGGATTGAACTCAGAGGCATTCTACCTCCGAGCTATACCCCCAGCCCTATTTTTTATTCTTTATTTTGAAACCGAGTCTCACTAAGTTGCAGAGTGCCTCACTAGGTAGCTGAGGCTGGCCGCGAACCCGGATCCTCCGGTCTCAGCCTCCCGAATGCTGGGATTACAAGCGTGCGCCACCACGCCCGGCTAAAACATTTTTTTTAAAGTAACATTTATCTTAAGAACTTTAAGGAGAGATGCTACTTGGTTTCAAGGAAATTTTACACTAATGAAGAGGTAAATATTATGAGCACATCTAAGGAGTGAATTAAAAATTGGTTAATTTTTTTATACATAGGTAGACATTAATTTCCAGGGATATAACTTGTATATTTCGTTTCATTTTTGTGGTGCTGAGGATTGCACCCAGGAGCATTCTACCTTTGACCTACACCCCCAGCCCTTTTTAAAATTTTTATTTAGAAACAGGATCTCACCAAGTTGCTGAGAGTCTCACTAAATTGCTGAGGCTGGCTTTAGAACCTGTGATTCTCCTTTCTCAACCTCCCAAGTATTGGGATTCCAGGCATGTGCTACCATACCCGACAAACTTGTATATTTTAAAATTCTCATTCATATCTTACATCTGTCTGGACAAAATCAGACTTGTGAACATCCATTCAAAACAAAAGTCTAAGGGTTGGGAATATAGCTCAGTGGTTGAGTGCTTGCCAGCATGCGTGAGGCCCTGGATTCCATCCCTAGCACCATAAAAAAAAGAAGAAAAGGAGGAAAACCCACAAATGCAAATAGATATACTTTGTGAATCTATTTATACTTATAAGGGTACCTTATCTATGTAAATCCTTGATCTGTGTCATTGACCATTGACAGCACCTGGTAGCAAGGCTGGGGCTCACTGCTACCCAAGCTCTCCTTACTGCTTATTTCTCTCCACCCCAAGGGAAACTGCAGAGGATGAATGATGTTTCCTATGTGGTCTAATAAGAAGTCAGGAAACAGGCAGCAGGGAGCTAGGGAAGAGTTCCATGATGTCACCAGAGACCTGGTCTCTCCTTTGTAGTAGAGGAAGGGCAGAGAAAAAGAATTTGGGAAGGGATGTTGAATGAAGAATCTATAATATGTGCCACTATTGAATTCATGTGAGTCATTTTTTCTCACCAATAAGCATTCTCTTGTGTGTGTGTGTGTGTGTATGTGTTATTTGTGTGTGTGTATGTGTTATTTGTTTTACTGGGGATGGAATCCAGGGAGCATTCTACCTCTGAGCTTGATTCCCAATAGGGTCTCGCTAAGTTGCAGAGGACCTCCTTAAGTTGCTGAGGCTGGCCTCAAACCTGTGATCCTCCTTTCTCAGCCTCCCAAGTACTGGGATTACAAGCATGCATTACCACACTTGGCTATAAGCATTCTCTTTAGATCATTTTTTCTTCTTTTATTCCAATTTTCTTTTTCCTTAAGATAGTCTTAATATCTTTGTTAGGTGTGGTTGCAGAAAGAAGCCCCAGCTCAGACTATAAGGAAGAAGAAATAGAATAATTTTAGTGGTTCACTCATAGCAGTGAAACTTTATATTACTTGAAGAAAATCAGATGTAGTATCGATGTCATTAAGAGCTCAAGTTTGGTAAAAACAGGAAAATTCCTTTCACAATCTAATTCTATTCAAAACACAAATTTCTGAAGTACCCCCACTTATTACCCTAGATGCCAGAGACACAGTAATCCAACATCATCATCTCTTCATTTCCTTTTCTCAAGTATAAGAATGAAGTATAAAGCTATTTCTAATTAGTTCTATCAGTCGCTTATTGTTATGGATTTTATTTTTATTATATGTTGAGTATTTAAACTAACTTTAGAGCTGGACTTGGTAGCCCATGCCTGTAATCCCAATACTTGGGAATCTGAGACAGGATTGCAGGTTCGTGGCCAGCCTCAGCAATTTAGTGAAGCCCTCCACAACTTAGTGAGACTCTGTTTCAAAATAAAATAATAAAATAGGGTGGGGGGGTAGTTTGCAGGTAGAATACCCCTGGATTTCATCCCCAGTACCACACACACAAAAAACTAACCTTAAATAAGCCTTTGTGAGATAAGCAATTAATCAGTGTTTCATCAATAACATGGCTTATATGGGAAATTTCCATTTCCATTAATTTTGAAAATATTCATTGGAATATTGCCTGCATGAAACTGGAAACTACCTTTGTGTTTGATATATAAAGTACAAAACATTCTATTTGCATTACATGCTTTTGTATGTACATAAATGTGCTCATGACAAAGATTTTTTTGCTTCACCAAACTTTTGTCAGGCTTCCGAATCTTCTCCTAGGGCCATCTGTTCACTTCCTTCTAAAATCCAGTTATAGCAAGAATCCTGCTAAGTCATTTTAGCAAGACCACCCCACCCCATCCTCAGTATCTGATCATCCTCAATGTCTGATGAGGTTCTCCATCCTCCACTATTCCTCAAATGATGTCTGTTCACCCTGGCCTATTTTCTGCAAAACCCTGTTAGGTAGCTTTAGCCAGAATCTCTCTTTACCCCTGATGTTTCCTCCTGGTAATTTTCCATCCACCAACTCCTACCCTGCTCCTTGGCTGTAAAATCTCCCTTGTTCAAGCTGTATTCGGAACTGAGCCCAGTTCTATACTGAGGTCTCTTTTCCCCTATTGCAATAGTTCTGAATAAAATCTGTTTTTACTGTTTTAACCACTGTCAGGCTCTGTTTTTTCTTTGATATTTGTACAACCAGAGTTTTATTTTGTTTATGGTTCTAGGGAGTGAAACCAGAACCTGGCACATGCTATGCAAGTGTTCTATCACTGAGTTAGGCCCTCAGTCCTTTTTTAAAAAAATTTTATTTATTTATTTTATTTTATTTATTTATTTACTTATTTATTTATTTTTTTATTTACTTAATTACTTATTTATTTACTAGGGATTGAACCCAGAGGCATTCTGCCCCTAAACTATATCCCCAGCCCTTTTTATTTTTAGTTTTTTCAAACAGGGTCTTGCTGGGTTGCTGAGTCTAAGTTGCTGAGGCTGGTCTTGGAAACTGTGACCCTCATAAAGGAATTGAGATAAATGAGGAGAGACCAGTGGGATAGTGGAGGGGAATTGGGAGAGAGAGGGAAATGAGAGAGGGAAAAAGGAGGATTGAGGAAGGAAGCAATTCAAACAATGCTTAAGATCCTCCTGTCTCAGCCTCTTGAGTAGCTGGGATTATAGATGTCTACCACTGCACTTCAGAAAGCCAGAGTTTAATATTTTTATATTGCTCTACACATTATAAAGATCCAGATTATGTGTACTTATTTTATGCAGGTGAACATCTTTTTGTTTTCCCCAGTATTTTAGAAGCCTGAATCTTTAATCCTTTAACCTAATGCACAGATCCATAATAAGTAATTAAATTGTGTATCTTCTCTCATTTTTGGAAGCTAGAGAGAAGATAATTAACATAAAGGAATTGAGATAAATGAGGAGAGACCAGTGGAATTGTGGAGGGGAATTGGGAGAGAGAGGGAAATGAGAGAGGGGAAAAAGGAGGATTGAGGAAGGAAGCAATTCAAACAATGCTTCGGTAATCTATACAGGTTACTATGGTTTTGCTAACCTGTCCTGGATGGTGGAATGTCCAGGGAAGTCTACCAAGAGCTGTGTGCATGTGTGTACTTATCACATTGAACCTCACTATGATATATCATGGCAATGCATTAGTAAAAGTATAAAAATGTTAATCGATTTTAAATGTGTAAGTAATTGTCACTTGAAATGAAATATAATCAAGAGACTGACTGTGGGTGTGGGTCTGTCTTCCCATCTGCTCTTGTACTGGAAAAGTATTTTGAGGCAGTATTTTTGGTGGCACATTTAGTTTGAATGCATTCGTAAAAGGTGGAGTCCAAAGAATTAATAGCTGGAAAGTTTTTGGAAAACCCTGTCACAACTGTTTCCATAGAGTTATTTGAGTGAAAGCCAGATAATAGCTAGTTATTGGAGGGACTCCACGCTTGACGTGGACCTCAAAAAGACAGACTATAACTGGAGGGCAAATGTAAAGCCTTTGGGAGAATTCTGGAGTGTGGTCTTTCTAAAGTTAGAATCTAAAAAGAAATGCCTCCTGGGGCCTGAGCTGGAAATTTAAATGACTAAGGTGGCTAGATGGGAACTGGGACAACCTGAAAATGTTCTTTTAGGGCTAAAGGCTGACTATTGTCACACAAGAATGTGGGCAGAGTTCTTCCTGAGAAATTGGACAATGGGAAACCCCCAAACTTTAACTAATGGCAAATCATTCAGCAATTTAAAAAACATCATGTGAGCCCTTACTGACCAACCAATCTGAACCCAACATCAAAAACAAAAATCTGCAAGCTAAATTCAGTTTTGGACCTCTGGTCTATGGTTTTCTAGAAGTAATTGAAAGATATTGGAGTTTGGGGAGAAAGATATGTTGAAATCTTGGGAGATAAGGGTGTAAAAGTAAGTGAACTGAGCTGAGAAGGTGTGGGCAAGGTAGAAAGGTTAGCACTTTGAAAACTGAGTTGAGGCTTTCTAAAAATGGAAGATGAGGTTAGCATTAAAGCAGATGAGGAAATTTCTTGCTGTTTATTTCATCATTAAAGCAAGCTTTACACAAATTTTTCAACTATGAGAGAAGATGGTAAATTCAAAACTGGTAGCGTCAACCATATGTTTGTGTGATCCAAACAATTTAGGCCATAAAATTTCTCAGAAACGATCTGTGAGTTTGGTGATATGGAAAGCTTTAAAAAGTAATACAAATTAAGGCGCATTTGGTAATTTTTAATGTCTTTATTATAATGAGTAAAAATTTAATTAAGCTGGCTCTGCCCTGGAGAATCTGAGATGTGTTCACTTATGGAGACACAGTGGTAAGATTGGTTAATTAAAGAATTGTAGAACAGAGGTGAAGGAGATTGAGATAAATTTATAAATTTATGTAGTTCTGAGTAGTTGTTACCTATGTGAGGATTGAAAACCAAGAGAGTCGTCACCGAAGGTTCAGAGCCAAGTCTGTCATTCTTGGCAATAGTGAGAGTAGCCTATGTGATGGTAAGTTGCTTGTCGAGAGGGAACTATAAGGAAATCATATTGACTTGTTTTTGTCACAGAATTGGAAACTGCCTATGATGACAGATGACAGGGTTGGGGTGTAGCTCAGTGGTATGGCACTTAACGTAGCAAGTGTGAGGTCCTGGGTTCTAGCACCACCATCGCCACCAAAAAAAGATAAATACAGGTGATAAAGACAGATGACCAGATAGCTTCCTGAAGTTAAAGTTCCTTTCGCAGACAAAGATGGTAGATCTCTCTCTCTCTTTTTTTTATACTGGGGATTGAACCCAGGAGCATTCTACCTTTGAGCTACCCACCCAGCCCCTTTTTTATTTTTGAAACAGGATCTGCTTAAGTTGCTGAGGGTCTTGCTAAGTTGCTGAGGCTGGCCTCAAACCTGTAATCCTCCTGTCTTAGCCTCCCAAGTGTTGGAATGACAGGCACGTTCCACCACACCTGGCTCTGGTAGATAGGTGTGTGTGTGTGTGTGTGTGTGTGTGTGTGTGTGTGTGTGTGTGTGTATGTGTATTACTGGGGATAGAACCCAGGGGCATTCTACCTCCAAGCTACATCCCCAGTCCTGTTTTTATTTTTGAAACAGGGTCTCTCTAGGTTAATGAGAATCTCACTACTTGCTGAGGCTATCCTCAAACCTGTGATCCTCTTGTGTCATCTACCAAGTGCTGGGATTACAGATGTGTGTCACCATGCCTGGCTCTGGTAGAATAGCTTTTAAAATGACAGACTAAATACGGAATTCAGGAGCAGGAAATGAAGTTGAGGATTTGCTTATTTTTTGTATGGTGACTTGGCACCTAGTCCTGTTTTCAGTGTCTTCTCCCACTTCTCAACTTCGCTGCTGCCTCTAATGCAGCCCTGGTGTCTGGCGCAGTTTCCCCTGGGTTTAAGCTCCAGCCTTCTGCCCAGGCCAAGCAGCAGGTGGACAGGATGCTTGGCTCTGTGGGGTGGGGAAGAGATATTTAGGACTTTGAAGATTTACATCCAAGCCTTTTATTTTCGGTCATCATTCAAGCTTCAGAACCTGGAGCATCTCATTTTGTCTTTTCTTTTTTTCCTTTCCTTTCTTTTCTGTTTTCTTCTCTCTCTATCCTTTCCTTCCTTCCTGGGGATTGAACCCAGGGACGTTCTACCTCCAAGCTATACCCTTAGCTTCTTTTTAGAAAGTTTTTGAAACAAAGTCTCACTAAGTTGCTGAGGCTGACAAACCTGTCATCCTCCTTTCTCAGCCTCCCAAGTGCTGGGGTTACAGGTGTACCACCATGCCTGGCCAGAGCATCTAATTTCTGAAACTTCTTACTGTATAAGTTGGCTTCCTTCTTGTTAGTTCCTCTGAGCTCCTCCCTCCATTAATTTAGCTTGGAATGTCTCTGGTCTCCTAAGTTGGTTACCACCAGATTATTTTCTAAGCTTCCACGATACTCTAAGCTCGGAACGGTTCTCCTCTCCTCTCCTGCTTTGTTTCTTTCCTTTCAGAGAAATGTCATCTTCAGTTTTTGTTCTGTCATCCTAGCAGAGTGTTAGGAATAATGAGACACAAGTGAGCTGTTCCATATGCTGGGTTTAACTAGCAGTCCCAAGCCCCTCCGTCTTTCACATGATGTGCAGTGTCATACCCTGCGTTTTCCCCTGCGAACCGTCAGGCCGCATCTTGAGCCACTCTTCCTTCTCACTCTTGGAGATTGCAGTAATATTGGCCTTCTAAGGATTCCTAATGGCCCACGCTCTTCTGCTTCAGAGCTATTTTTGCATGCGCTGAACTATTACCCTGCTGTGCTCTGCCCACTCTTCACCTGGCTCACTCCCATCATCCTTCAGGTCTTTGCTTTAACTTCTCTTTCCCACAAAAGTCTGCCTGATATATGCTTTCCTCTGTGTGGGCACCTCGCTTCCTGTATCTCCTTCCCTCTTTTACCACAGTGCATATGAGTATTCCATCACTGACGTCTCCCTTACTAGACTGCAGACTTAGAGGGCAGAGATCTGTTTTGGTTACTGGTGAAGTTCAATGTCCTTGTCATGGTTCCTGGCACTCAGTATATGCTTAGTAAGTACTGAGAGTATAGATGAAAGGATTGTGGGTAGATGATCTCTTTTTATCTTCTTTTCCTGGTGTTGGGGATAGAACCCAGGGATTAACACATGGTGGGTACTAGCTCTACCACTGACCTACATCCCCAGTACAAGATGAGTCATTTAAAAAGCTATATATCAGCTACCTAGTGAGGTCCTCCGCAACTTAGTGAGACCTGGTTTCAAAACAAAGAATAAAAAATAGGGCTGAGGGTATAGCTCAAAGGTAGAATGCCCCTGAGTTCAATCCCCAGTACCGAAATAAAATAAAATAAAATAAAAAGCTGTAAAGCAAGCCAGGTGGAGCCAGATGCAGTGGTGCATGCCTATAATCCTAGTATCAGAGCTGCAGAGATTGGAGGATCAGAGGTTCGAGGTCAGTCTTGGCAATTTAGTGAGACTCTGTTTCAAAATAAAAAATAAAATAGGGTTAGGGGTGTAGCTTAAAGGTAGAATTCCTCTGGGTTCAATCCACAGTAGGAAAAAAAAGTTCTGTGTAAAGGGTATTTAAAAAAAAAACCAAAAAACATTAGTATTATTTTAAAGGTATGTGTTATATAGTAATAGGAAATGTATGACAAATATACTTAAAATGATACTGATGCTCTTAGTTTCAAATTACTTTTATTTTTAAAATAGCTAATAATTAAGAAAAAATTTTTAGTGGTGGCACATGCCTGTAATCCCATCTTCTCAGGAGGCTGAAGTGGGAGGATTGCAAGTTGGAGATCAACCTGGCTAATTTAGTCAGACCTCATCTCAAAATAATAATAATAATAATAATAATAATAATAATAATAATAATAATAATAATAATAAAGGGGCTGGGGATGCAGTCAGTGGTAGAGTGCTTGCCAAGAATGCAAGAGGCCCTGGGTTCCATCTACCCATCATACTTATGGGATGTGCATATGTAATTTTTTTCTGGGCAAGGTTTTGGGAACTAGATCCCAGATCCTTACCGATTTGAAGCTCAAGTAACAGGAACATGGCATACAGTGTCTCTGTGAGTCACTCCTCTATTATCTGGTTAGGCCCCAGAAGTGTCCCTTGAGATGCAGCCCCCTCAAAAACTTTATGTTGACCATTGTTACAGAAGCTGCTTTCTCAACAAATCTTTTACCAGAGCAGCTAACAATGAGAACAACTCATTTGAATTTCAACTCTTCCACAATTACAGTGTTGCTAAGAAGTGGTGAGATCGTGCTGAGGAAGGCCCGGCAAGAGGACAGAGCCAGAAAGGCTTTGAACAATCCCCAGCCAGGATTTTGAGCTATCTTTTATTTCACAGTTACACTTCACAGGGTTTTTGTTTGTTTGTTTGTTTGTTTATAATCTCTTTTCCTCTCCCCTATTTTATTAGAAGAATTTTAGAGAGTCATTGGTGGCTTCAGATTTGGAAACATACCTTGACAGCAATTGTAAATTCACAGACTGGGCTTTCTATGCAAGTATGAATGCATAATTCCTATTTAGTTGTGAGTGTGTGTGTGTGTGTGTGTGTGTGTGTGTGTTTGTGTGTGTTTATTTTTCCCCATTTAAGTAAAACTATGTTGATTAGGTTTTAATGAGTTTAGATTTTAAGTCTTCAAGATATCTAAAAATAAACCATGTATGATGTGTTAGTGTTCCTCTTCCCTCTGCTAATTGTTTAAAGATATTTTCCAGAATTCCTGGTCAGTTCTTCAATAGTTTCCAAGCATTCGAAACTTCTGAAGCCAGGACATCATGACTAAATTTACTTTAAGCCAAATTTTATTTACATTATTCAGTTTATCTCAAGCTTCCTTAAGACCCGTGGTGCTTGTCCATTCTAGTGAGTTTGGACTGGCAAAAATAATAGTTGCCACATAGAGCATCCATTGGAAGGTTGTAGGAACAATGGGACTGGGGAATCAAAGATAAATTATTATATTTTAAAGTTTACCAGTTTATTTTAAATTTATTTTTATATTCCCAGTCCTTTTTATTTTTTATTTGAAAACAGGGAGACAGGCATGGTGGTGCACGTCTGTAATCCTAGTACTTGGGAAGCTGAGATAGAAGGGTCACAGGTTTGCAGCCAGCTTGAGCAAATTAGTAAGACCCTCTGCAACTGAGACCCGGTTTCAAAATAAAAAATAAAGTAGGGCTGGTGGTGTATCTCAGATGTAGAATGCCCCAGGTTCAATCCCCAGTATCACAGCAAAAAAAAAAAAAAAGGATCTCACTAAGATGCTGAAGCTGTCTTCAAACCTGTGATCTTTCAGTCTAAGCCTTCCAAGTACTGGGATTGCAAGTGTGTGCCACCACACCCAGCTTGTACACCATTTTAAGTATGAAGTATGAGGAGTATGAAGGAAGTCTGCCTTATTTTATCTTTAGAAATTATTTGATCAGAATACAGTAGTAGCTTAACACACATTGACTACAAAACAATGAATTTGGAATTGTGCCAAGAAATATACTTCTTCTCAATTTTATTTTTCACTCATGGTCACCTGGGAAATTTGGATTAAATTTCTTTTTTTTTTTGCTGTACTGGGGATTGAACTCAGGGGCATTCTGCCTCCGAGCTATACCCCCAGCCCTATTTTTTATTCTTTATTTTGAAACCGGGTCTCACTAAGTTGGGGAGTGCCTCACTAGGTAGCTGAGGCTGGCCACGAACCCGGATCCTCTGGTCTCAGCCTCCCAAATGCTGGGATTACAAGCGTGCGCCACCACGCCCGGCTTGGATTAAATTTCTGTGGGGAAATAAAGTTGGTAGGAAAGTATAAAAGCCACAACACTGATTTATCTGTTGCCATGATCTTTAGCCATACAGTTTTTTCCACTCATTAAGTTTATGAATTCATTATCATTGTATCTACCTGATAGATAAGCATATTGAAACTCTGGACCTTTCCAGAAAGTCTCCACAAGCAATTGGAAAACTGGATCAAAACACTCCTTGTTTCAAATTCTGGACCTCAGTTTAGTCAGAGATACCAGGATTTGGGCAGTATTATTATTATTTTTTTTTCGGTACTGGGGATTGAACTCAGGGGCATTCTACCTCCGAGCTACACCCCCAGCCCTGTTTTTTTATTCTTTATTTTGAAACAGGGTCTCACTAAGTTGAGGAGTGCCTCACTAGGTGGCTGAGGCTGGCCTCGAACCCGGATCCTCCAGTCTCAGCCTCCCGAATGCTGGGATTACAAGCGTGCGCCACCACGCCCGGCTGGCAGTATTATTAAGAAACAGAAAGCAGCTGTAAAATTTAAATGAAGAGGGCTTAAAGTTTTCTATCTATAGTGTTTTCTAAATTTTTCCATAATTTTAACACACTGCCACTTTTTGTTTGCTTGTTTGTTCTTTATGGTACTGCAGATAGAACCCAGAGGCATTCTACCTCTGAGCTATCCCTCCTGTCCTTTTTTATCTGGAAACAAGGTCTCACTAGGTAGCTGAGAGTCTCGCTAAGTTGCTGAGGCTGTCCTCGAACCTGCCATCTTCTTGTCTCAGCCTCCCAAGTACTAGGACTACAGGCATGCCCCATCAAGCCTAGCTTTTATTATAATTATTTTTTTCAAGATAATTTTCAACATGGACAGATTTGTGAATGGAACTTGATCAGTCAGTGTTTTTTTTTGTGTTTTTTTCTGTGACTTTGACACTGTCTACCACTCCCTACCACACAATAAAAGTAAAAATCAGAACACAGAACCATTTTCCAAAGGTAGGAGAGGTTCATAAGGCTAAACAGGGGCAAAGAAGATCATTACTTTTTCTGTATCTCAAAAGGTGAATGGGCTATTGCTTCAGTAGTTCCTAATTCAACTTGAGAAGGTAGATAGGTGGTTTGATATGTGCCCTTCTCCCTGAAGTTTCTAATTTTCTGTATTTCTAGGCTAGAAGCAGCCCTGAATAAAATAAAGTGAGTTGGGGAGAGGAATGTACAATTCAGCATTTTTATCCTTGTGAAGTGCGCTTTCCACCAGCTGCCATGGAAACATGGTGTAACTCGCTTCTTGGATGGTCTCTCTCCTCTTGAGTTCCGGCTGTGAGAGCTAGTGAGCTCATTACAACTTGGATCAGAGTTCTGGAAAGGCAGCTCCCAGGAAAAAGTGGAGGCCAGCCTCCCATGGGCCATGGAAATAAAGGGCTTTGACATTATTAAACTGCATGCATATTTTAGCTCCATGGTCATTTCAAGTGCCATCCCAGGATACAGCTTCACATTGTTCGCAGCTGTATCACATCTTGAGAGTTCTGTGTGCATCCTACACACTTTCACAAGGCGGAAACTGTGAGCCAGAGGGAGTGGTGCTGCAGATTCCTAGCAACACATGCAGACTCAAACAACACAGGCACTTAAGTCTATTGAGCAGGACTTTCAGGGCACCAGAACTCCATTGCAATTCACTGATGATTGCTGAATATAAATTGGTATGGCTTCTGTAGCATTGTGTTCTGGGAAATGAGCCGTTCTTCCTGCCACTTTCTTCTTTCTATTTTTTGATACTGTGGATTGAACCCAGGAGCATTGTACCTCCAAGCTATACCCTCAGCCGCTTTTTATTTTGAAACAGGGTCTCTCCATATTGCTGAGGGTCTTGCTAAGTTGCTGAGACTGGCCTCAAACCTGCAACCCTCCTGTCTCAGCTTCCTAAGTACTGGGATTTCCCACTAATTTCTTATATTCTTGAATTGCTCTTCGAAATGAAAACGGGTGGCAGAACAGTGGGTTGGGGGTACTATGTAAGGGTGTCAACAGGATTAACTAGAGGCAGAATGTCATAGTTAGAAGGATTTGGAAGAGAAGAAAATGAACTGTTTTAGGGAAGCTGAGAGCACTGCTGGAGCAGGAATGTTCCAGATGCTTGTCTCTTCTTGATCCTATTCCACAGTGATCCACACCCTAAAAGAATCAGATCATCCTTGCCCCTCCCTCCTAGAGTTTGCCAAATCTCTATATGAACTGTGAGATTTGGATGGAATGTCTGACCTCATTTGAATTTTGAATTCTGAATAGAACCAGGAAAATTGGAAAAAAGAGAGTTGAATTCGGGGTTACAAGGAGAGGGATCTTGCAAGAAGGAAGATAGGAAACTGAATGAATTGAGGTAGTGGAAAAGAAGGAAGGGTTAGAAAGAAAGGGAAAAAGACAATAAACCTTATGCCTCTAACTTCTACCAAGATGTTTGGTTGGCACATAGCTTGTGCTCAACACTTTTGTTTAATTAAAGGAATAAAAGAAAATTTGAGTTTGGAGACTCATCCCTTGGGATCTTCTATAGGCAGTTGTTAAATGAAAAGTGATCTGTATTTGGCCCAAAGTGCATTTCAGTGTCTCTCTGTTGCTTGTTTTATTTTTTTTATTTGTTTATGGTGCGTAGGATGGAACCTAGGAGCATTCTACCTCTGAGCTACACCCCAGCCCTATTTTTAGTTTGGAAACAGGGTCTTGCCAAGTTGCTGAGTGCTTTGCTAAACTGATGAGCCTGGCTTTGAACCCGCGATTCTCCTGTCTCAGCCTCCCAAATACTGGGAATTACAGGCATGTGCCACCATGCCTGGCTACGTTGCTTATTTTGTAAAAAGCCCAAGGTACTTTTTTATTAGTATGTGTGAAGGAACTCCATACTAGAAAGTCCAGGAAAAATACAATCTCACTGTTGAATGGTATTAAGCCAATCTGGAGGGGACAATAGGAATTGTTTTTTGTGGGTTGACATCACAAGATAAGTCTTATTGTGAGTTGGTTGAGACCATATTAAAATGTATTAATTATGACTGGGGAAGAGAGACAAAAAAGGCATCAAGGATCTTAGGGGAGAGAGGATGAAGGCCAATGAAAGGGACCCAGAAAAATCAGGTTCAACTCACCAAAGAACAGACCAGGGAGAAGTTAATTTGCTTTGAGAAGGAATCCGTACATGTAACCTTTCAAGACACTCTTATGCTTTTACCTTATTCAATACCTTTTACTGGTGTTTGTCAAAATGGGAGACCCATAAGTATAACCTAGAGGTGAGTTTGTGGCCCATTTGGCTCTTAAAGATATTGAATAATCTCCTAAAAGCCTACAAAATGGAATGTAGAAACAGAAAAAAAGCAACACAAGTTTTACGTGGAGGTTATACTTGAAGTTTAACAACATGGAACAAGAAAATCTATTAAAATATACAAATAAAGATTCCAATGTACTTTATACTTTAATGCCTGTATCACTTACTTGGGGGATCTGGTTAAAATGTCAGTTTTAATTCATAGATCTGGGTTGGGCCTGAGATTCTGCATTTGTAATAAGCCCCCCAAAGTTGCTGGTGGTGTTGGTTCTTGAATCCCACTTTGGCTATCAAGGACTCACATAGGATCTCTTTGGTAGGTGTAGGTGGCTGCCTGTGGTTAAAGGTACCTGAGAGCTGCCTTTTTATCCACATCTTGGCTGCTAGGTTATGATAAAAGCAAGTCTTGGAATAAGCTCTGTCACGCAGGAGCGTTTATTAGCCTGTGGACAAAAACTCTTACAACCTGTAGCAAAGGCCTAGTGAAGTCACAGCGCTGCCTGTTTGTGTGCTTCATATGAGAGGCTCACAGGCTACACAGGCCACCATGGACCTTTATCACAGCGGCTCTCAGGGTGTGCTACCTGGATCAGCAGCATGTGCATCACCTGGAAATGTATTTAAAATGCAGATTCTCTGGACTTCCCCAGACCTACTGAATCAGAAAATCTGGGGATGTGACCTGAAAAATCTGCGTTTTTAAACAAGTCCTCCAGGTAATTCACATGTACACTGGAGTTTGAGAAACATTGATCTCTTAGCAGGAGTTTGCCAATCATCTAATTGAATTTAGGCAACCAAGAATGCAATGAGTCACAGCTGGACAGTTTGGACTTCAGTGTAGGGCACCATTGCTAAAGATGGAGGACCTGCTACATTCTTTGTGAACCCTCTTAATGGAGAGGTGGGGAGTGTTTTTTAAATTTTATTCGACGACCCTTATATTTGGCAAACCACTAACATCATCAGTGCAAAGCCCATCTAACATTAATTAGGATAATTAATGAAACCCCCGTTGTATTAAGAGCTAAATATAGCAGAAGCACTTACAGTGGCCGCCTCTGGAGTGAGCTTTTTGATTAATTGCTAGCCAGCCACCCCTGGAGTGTGTGTTCCTGATTAAGACGACTGACCGCCTCTACAGTATAGCTTACACGAACACACTCATACATCATAGTGTACTGTCCACGTGAGCGGTTTTTTAAACTCTTAAATTTACTTTCTTAAGACAATATTCAAACACTATAAAATGCTTCCATTTTAAGGGTGCAGTTGTAGTTGTGACAAACATACGCACTCAACATAGCTACCACACGAATTAAAATCGCCTAGAAAATATCCTCACATTCCTGTAGTCTACTCTTCCATCCCACCTCAGGCTACCATGTGTCCTGTAGGTGAGTTTTGCTTGTTCTGTAATTTCATATAAATGGAGTACTTAGCTTAGTGTTTTGCAGATCAATTTCTATTGTCACATTAACAGTACTTCTTTTATTGCAGAGTAGCATCCATTGTATAACTATACCTCACTTTATTACCCTACTGGTTTGTTTGCAGTTTGGGGTTATTGAGAATAAAGCTGCTGTCGACATTCATGTGCATCTTTTTGTGGACACTTGGTTTATCTCTTTGGAGTAAATATTTAGGAATAAAATATCTGGGTCATAGGACAGATGTATGTTTAATTGCGTAAGAAACTTAAGCCAAGCTTATTTTCAAAAGTTGTGCTAGTTTCCATTCCCACCGGCACTGTATGAGAATTCCAGTTGCTCCATAGTTTTGCCATTCTTTGGTATTGCCAGCCTTTTAAAAGTTTTTATGCTGAATAGTTTAAAATAAATTACAGACATTGTTTTTTTCCCCCTCATTTAAATTTAGGCTTTTATGTTTGGTTTCTGCAAAGGCCACAAAGCTAATAATGTTAACCTCAGTGACTTAGATATGGATTAAATTAGTGCCCTTTCTGAACACCCCATTAGAATTGGTTTTATGGGTGCCATTTGATTATGGCATTTAGTCACATTTGCCACTGTGTTTTCTTTCATTCTTTTGTTCATTGATGCATTATCTGTCAGTCAGTCCCCTAGTTGTATTAGTCCTGTTTTTTTGGAGAGCAATTGTATATTAAGTTGCTTGGAAATATGACATAAGTAGGTGACAGGGTTCTTATCTTCGAGGAGCTTTTGGAGCTGGGCTCCAGAAACATACATATACAGAAACACTAGAAAAGAACTGTAGCCTGGTTAGTATCAAGGCTTGTTGCTAGGTGACTTGAATCCGGGCTCAATAGACTGATGAGTGAAGAAATCATAGAATATTGTGCTGAGGATGTAACTCAGTGGTAGAGCACTTGCCTAGAATGTGTGAGGCCTTGGGATCCATCCTGAGAACCACACACAAAAGAAAAGTTAATTTAATTCTTCAGTTATTACTCTATGCTGAATATTAGAACGATTGCACCTTAGAATAATAAAGCTAGAAGCTAGTTGTTGGTTAAAGAACACAAAACTACAGATAATGGGAATAAGTTCAAGAAATCTATTCTATAGTATGGTGACTATAGCTAATGATAATATAATTACAGACATTGTTTTATATATGTATGTACTGAGAATTGAATCTAAGAGCATTCTACCACTGAGCTACACCCCAGCCCAACTGTATTTTTTAAAACAGGGTCTTGCTAAGTTGCTGAGTCTGGTTTTGAACCTGCGATCCTCCTGTCTCAGCCTTCCAAGTACTGGGATTACAGGTGTGTGCCACCACATCTGGCTATTATATTCTTGAGAAATGCTAAGAGAATGGATGTTAAATGTTCTCAGCACAAAAAAAATGATAACTGTAAGGTAATACATATTGATTAGCTAGATTTAGCCATCTTGCTATGAATATATACACCTCAAAACATGTACATGGTAAGCATATAATTTAATATTGATTTTAAAAATAAAAAGTTAGGTTTATTTTAGTTTCAACTGCTTTTTCAAACACTCACTCGTATACACATCAGGTAAAAATTGCTCAAAATGTTAACAGTATCTATTTTCCAGTTACAGGATAATGGGTGATTTATTTACTTAGTTTTACATTTTCCACCAGGCATGGTAACATATGTCTGTAATCCCTATACTGAGAGAAGAAGATCACAAGTTTGAGACCAGCCTGGTTATAAAAAGGGCTGGGGGTGTAGCGCAGTGGTAGAATGCCTTTGGGTTCAATACCCAGTACCATACACACACACACACATATACACAGAAATTATATTTTCCTTCTATTTCTACATTTTCCACATCAGACATGTATAACTTAGAACCAGAAGAATTGTTAATATTGCTAAATTGATTGTTTACTTAAGTTCTGATAGCTCTTTCAATAATGTATTCCTTGGTTTTGTTAATCTTGCCCAGCAAAGATTCACTAAAGTAGATACTGATTACAGTCTACAAAGAAAAACAATGCCTGTCCTTCTTTACCCTCTTGGGAACAAGGCCTTCATGAATTCCAGGCAGGCCCTGCCATGGTAGTCCTTCACAGAAATTAGCTTTCTTGATTATCAAAAGGCAAAAGGGGTTATTTGGTTGTTTTTTGTTTTTTGGGGGTACTAAGAGTTGAACCCAGGGACATTCTATCTCCAATCTATACCTCCAGTCCTTTTTATTTTATTTTATTTTATTTTTTATTTTGAAACAGTGTCTTGCTAAATTGCTGAGGATCTTGCTAAATTGCTGAGGCTGGCCTGGAACTTGGGATCCTCCTATCTCAGCCTCCCAACTACTGGGATTATAGGCGTGTACCACCATGCCTGGCTGCCTTTTTAATTTTTATCTTGAAACAGGGTCTTATTAACTTGCCCAGGTGGCTGGCCTTGAACCTGCAGTCCTCCCAAGTACTAGGATTACAGGCATGTGCCCTGGTGTCCAGCAGCAAACAGATTTTTTTTCTTCACTTCAACAATTTTACCTCTCAAAGCTTGAATATTAGATGCAAATTTTTTTTTCTAGCATACTTTTGTGGTGGTTGTAGTTACTGGCATATCATTTGAGGGTTTTGACTGTGTTTTCTGATGAAATCTCTGTCCTTGTCCCTTTTTTTTCTTCAGCCGACCTGAACAACGTCAGGTTCTCAGCTTATAGGACTGCCATGAAACTTCGAAGACTGCAGAAGGCTCTTTGCTGTAAGTATTAACCGGTACTTTGATGATTCTGATCGTTTTTCTTTGCTTAAAAAAATGAATTGTGAGTATTTTCACTTGGACAGGTGTGAAATAGTTGTCACAATTCTTATTACAACAGAGAGTTTATTCTTTCAAGTATCTATAGGATAGTGTTTACCTAGACTGTTTTATTATACTTAAATCATTTCCTGAGAGTATTTCTCAGCCACTGATATTAAATTGATAAGATATTGATAAGAACTTTTTATTTTCTAATTAATAGTATTGGTATCCATAATTATCCTTCTGAAACTCCCATTATCTCCCCCTTTCTTTGTTTCTCCTTTCAGAGGGTATTTAGTATTAGAAGATTATGACTATCTTATCTAAATCAAGTTCATAGATGTGTGTGGTTTATTGGTTTGAATGCTACTGTACCAATGTACCAATGAGAGACATGATAGAGGAAAGATGACTGGATTGCTTTTCTGTGCTTTTTATCATATATCTATGGGGAATCCTGAGTGCTACACAGGTCGGTCTTTTCATCAAATAGTTTATGTATGTGTTTCCATTATCAACTAAGTGAATTATGCTATAATATTGCCTGAGTGTCTGTATGCATTGATATGCCCATGAAATAGGCAAAGAACATGCCCTGAAGGAACTTAAATTTTAATGAGGGATACTCAGGGTATCTATAAAATCTGGAAACATAGCCAAATGTATATATAAATGTATATATAAAGTCATCAAGAATGTCCATGCTTTGTGAAAATACAAAGTGATACCATTTTTGTTTTCAGACTTGATGGGCACTAAGGAAAAGCGAGGAGACAATTTTTCAGTGTCCTGTATTTAGTTGGTGACAGTGGAGGAATGGAGTACTGTGTGATCAGCTAGCTCTGTGGGGTGAGATACAGAGAAGGTTTGCTTTAAGAGGTGATGTCTGAACTAGACAAGTCCAGAAGGGTTAGTAGAGCTCGCTCTTGGAAGAGTAGTCTAGCCAGAAGGAAGACTACAACCTGAGGTCTTGAGCCCAAAGAAAGTATGATGTGCTCAGACACTGAAAAGGCTTCAGCATGCAAAAGCACAGAATTCCAGGGAGAGTGATTGTGAAATATTAGGCTGGAGAGAGAAGCGGGAGGCACATTGCAAAAGGCTTGTTAAACCCAAGTTAAAGAATTTAGAGGTCAGTGGGGAGCCATTCAAGAGATTTTGGCAAGGGGATGACATGATCGGATTTTCATTTAGAAAAATCATTCTGGCTGTGAAACAAAGCAAGGATGGAAGGGTTGTGCAGCTGACAGGAGAGGGACTTGTTGCAGAAATCAAAACTGGCAGTATGGTGACCTACATCAGCAAAGTCAGATGGAGAGGAAGGGAGAGCATTTAGAAATATTCAGGAGGCAGATCAGATAGACCTTCATGGTTTATTTGATGTGGTGGGTGAAGGGGGGAGTTCAAGGAAGACAGTTTCTTGGTTTGGGATACCAGGTAAATGGTGGACATACCCTGTGGTGCTCCGGAGAAATAGACAAACAATATTTAGGAACTATCAGCATGTAGATACATGCCTCTTGTAATCAACTGTGGAGAAGATGAGATGACTCAGGGAGCTGTAGAGTGAGAAGAGGAGAGTTGTTTAGAAGACAGGACAAAGTTGGCAAGGAAGAAGATAGCTAGCTGAAGGACTGAGGAGTTAATAAGACACTTGAGAGTATTTATATGAATATGAGAAGAAGTCAGGGTGAGATTAAAGTTATTGGCTCAAGAGATTATAAAAGTGTCTTCTCAGTCGGTGTGTGGTGCTCGTTTATAATCCCAGTACGTGGGAGGATGAGAGAGGAGGATCACAGCTCTGAGGCCAGCCTTAGCAACTTAGTGAGACCTGATTTCAAAGTAAAAATAAATAAATAGGGTTGGGGGTGCAGCTCAGAGGTAGAATGCCCCTGGGTTCAATCCCCAGTACCAATAAAAATAAGGTGAATTCTCAAAGGATGTGGACAGGTGGTCCACAGCCTGGGAGAAAGAATAGATACCTCCCTTCCACTATAATGGGTGGGGGTTCAGGTAACTAAAAAACTTAGGAGCAGGAGGATAAGGGAAGCCCATGTAAAGGTGTCTGTTCTCTGTATGGACTTGGAGAGTCCCTGTGATGCAGTTAGGAGTGGAAAGTTATAAAATTGAGGTTGGGCCTATCTTCTTGGAGAATAAGAAGGAGGACTAAGTTGAACGCCAGTATCATGGCCCCTGGAATCGGTTGAGTGTTCTCCAGCAGTGCCAGTCTGCAAGGGTGCAGTGTGTCTTCAGGCTCACAGCAGTCAGAGCTGGGTGCTTCTGTCCCAGGCTGGGCAGAAGGCAGCTGGGCAAGAGAAACGAGCATCTGGGCTAAAGGGTGGTTCAAATGCTGGCCATTAAGTCCATGTTGGGTATCAGAAGCTCTGAATTCTGGTAGAAGCTGCCGTTCAGGAGGTAGCGGCATCAATTCAAGGAAAGTAGAGGTCGTAAAGGAACTAAGATGTTGTTATCAGAGAGAAGCAGCTCTGAGCACTCTTTCAAAGGTGGCACAGTTCTAGGTTGATTAGGTCGAGGACATGACCATCTGAGTAAGTGGCAGAGGTGGAGTATGCATGCATTTTCATGGAGATGAAATAGGAAATTAAGGAGCTGAGAGGCTGGAGCGATGCACGAGTTGCCCATGCTGGTGTTGTAATCATCCAGAATTGGCCAGAACTGGGGAAGAGAGAAGGACCATGAACCTTGGCCTCGGAATATTTAGGAATAAAAGGCATTTCAGCTAAGGGGAGGTGTCTTCAGAGGCTAAGAAGATAGAGTTGTTGGTATATGATTCTTAATACATGGAATATGGAAATGTCTTAGAACTGCAATTATTTAGAAGGAGAGTGTGAGCCTTTCCTCTTCATCTTGGTATTCCCAGCTTAGCACGAAACATAGCACAGAGTGGGGGTCAGTGTATTTTATTTTTTTTACAGTACTGAGGGCTGAACCCAGGGGCATTCTACCTCTGAGCTACATCCTCTTTTTTGTTCTTTATTTTGAAACAGGGTCTTACTAACTTGCAGAGGGCCTCACTAAGTAGCTGAGGCTGGCCACGAACTGGGATCCTCCTGTCTCAGCCTCCCAAAATACTGGGATTACAAGCCTGCACCACCATGCCCAGCTTGAGTTCAGTGTATTCTCATGGAAGGAATGCATGACTGAAAGTCAACCAAGGCTTCTATTTCCTTATCACTTATAGCTTGAAATTTATCATTTCCAGCTATATAGCTGCCAGTTTGAAGTGTGTGTGTGCGCACAAATACGCCCACGCATGTTTGTTTATGGTACTGGGGACCCCAGGGACATTCTATCTCACAGCCAAAACCCCAGCCCTATTTTATTTATTTACTTATTTATTTATTTGGAAATAGGGTCTTGCAAGGTTTCTGAGAGCCTCACTCAGTGGCAAAGGTGGCTTTGAACCCGGGATCCTCCTGTCTCAGCCTCCCAAGTACTGGGATTACAGGCATGTACCACCACATCCTTCTTGAAGTGGTTTTTAAAAGGCTCTGCATGCCTAGGATTTTCGTAGGGACCTGTTAATGTACCTTAACAGGGACAAAGCCATTTGGAGTGGAGTGGAGTCAGGGGGCTGAATGGAGAAAGTGTTCTATTTTTTTTTCTATGGACCCTTCTCCATCCCAGAGGTACTGCTTTCCTTTGATAAAAGAGGAATTATGAACTAGTCATTATAAAGTACTATAGAATATTCCTTTACAATCCTACAGGTTCAAAAGAGATAACCAGCTGTTCCAAGTTATACTATGAAAAATCTCAGAAATAGACTAGATGGAAATGTCTATATCTTATATTGATTGTTCCTTTCCATAACATTACTTTTGAGCCTGAGTTTAGGCATCATTCAGTTTTCCTATTAAAAAATCAATTCTGTTCAAATATTTGTTTTATTCAATTTTCCTGTTGAAAAATAATTTCTCTCCACATATGTTTGTCATTTCAATTTCTAATAAACATTGGAGAACTTGGGGAGTTTGATATCATAAAAAATGTTGGCCATTTGAGGTAAAAACCTTATACTAAGTTAAGCTCTGAATGCAGAATGATTTCTTTAAATTTTGACTTTTAAACAGATTTGAAGTTCTCAGCAATTTCTTTTTGAAGTTTTTCTTTTTGAATATTTTCACATTTGACAAAAATTCAAGGATAGCAAAATTAGGGTTTATTTATCTAAATTAGGCACTGAGTTGTCAAGAATGAGAGGCAGGTACAAGGCTTAGTAAAAATACCAAGTGAAGAGTTCCCCAGTCATTTTGTTATTGAAAACATGTGTGGTCCCATTACTTGGGACTTCAATAGGTGTTTAAGAATTCCCTCTTAATTTTCTGTTTGCTTAAGTTTATCTTGCACCCTTTTGTCATTTCTGTGCCTGCTAAGCCATGATAAAGGGCTATTGTCTGTGGTCCAGGCAAATCAAGTTTGCCCTGGCTGGCTTTTCCTCCTCGAAGGTCACTTCTACTAACTCTTACTTTAATGGAAATTAATGATGTTATCTCCATGATTTCCTGATGCCAGTGAAGAGTTTGAATTTCAGATGCTTTTGAAAATAGGCACCACCACCTCTATTAAGCACTTGATCTTATTTTTTCATTTCCCCATCAAAGTTCAAATATTGCAGAATACCAAATAACACAATTTCATCCACTGTAGGGAATTTGCTACTTAAGTCAAGAGCATCACCATTGGCCTATAATGTCCCCAGTTTGTAATCGGTTTAATGTTGCATGACTCTGTAGTGCCTTGCAATGCGTTGTGAATGAAAATTAAACTCGATAGAAAGGCAGAGACAAAGAGAAAATCTTGGTAAGTAGGATTTAGAAGCTGGTTCATGTGGCTGATACCCTGGTGAAAGTTATGAAAAAGATAATCTAAGCCTTTTCTTTCTCTTTTGTGGTTCTGATGACATTCCCTAAGTATGTGACTTCTAAAATTAAAAATACAGCCAACCCCTAAGAGCAGAAGTAAAAATGCACTTAACAAAGCAAAGTATATTTAGTTTATTAGTGAGTGGGGGCTGGAGAGAGCCCAAACCATAGGGCTAAATATACTACAGTTGATAAATGTGGCAAATAATTCTGCAAACAATAAGAAATGGAGAATAATTTGCCTCTGTTCAGCAACTAAATCACACAGTCTAGAGATTTGGTACAGCTTGGAGCTGCCTAAACAAAGTCAAAACTTTTGCACTTTCCATGACAAACCAGGTGAAAAATGTGCCCCCTTCTAGATAAATGCACCTCACCTTTGGTAGTATACTAAGTGTGACATTAGACAGGGCCCACAGTAACATGGCTCACACACCTGGAGTCTCTTGTCAAAACAGGCTCTGTGCAATTGCAGGACAGCTTTAAAGCTAGGATATGGACCCACAACCACAGGCTGCCTCACAACCAGGGGTCCCTAGAGGCAGTAGAGATGTTTTGTCCCTTCCCCACAAAAATGGACTTTTCCCATGGACCATGAGATAATTTTTACATAGCTTAGAGGCCATGTATCTATTATTTCAGAATTAAAGGTATCTTGTGATAGCCAGGTGTGATGGCACATGCCTGTCATCTCAGTACTTGGGAAGTTGATACAGGAGTATCACAGGACATTCTCAGCAATGCAGGGAGACTCAGCAATTTAGCTAGACTCTATTTCAACTAAAATAAAAATAGGGCTGGGGATGTAGCTCAATGGCAGAGGACCCTTGGGTTTAATACCCAGTAATACACACACACACACACACACACACACACACACACACCTTGTAGACATAGCCAAATTACTTTTTCTAGTTTATGTCATTTGACAGATACAGGTGCCCCTTAGAAAGGGTTCCTGAAACAAGACCAGTCTTATGTCCCAAGAGAAAGATTGTCCTGTTTAAAATGAGTGCAGTACTGGGTGCGGTGATGCACATCTATAATCCTAGTACTTGGGATTAAATAGAGATTTAGATAGAGATTCGAGGATCACAGGTTCAAGAACAGCCTCAGCAACTTAGTGAGACCCTGTTTCCAAATAAAGGGCTGGGGGTGTGGCTAGGAGACAGAATGCCCTGGGGTTCAATCCCCAGGACCACAAAATAACTAACTAAATAAAATATGCCCAGTGCCCATGAGCTGCACTCTAGGTAGAATGTTGTCTTCTAGGCTAAGATCATATGAATAGCAGTCACTGGTAAAATGGACTGTGATTTGGGTATGCTACAGAAATTTCTACAACCATGGACATCAAATTTCTGCCTTTTCAATCTCAGGAAAGTAGGCCCACCAAATTAAACTTAATTCTCTTTCAGTGATCCAAATGTTTCATTTTCCCTCCATTTGCTTAGAGCTTTTCAGTAACAAGATAGAAAGCTATCTTTTTAAATGTATAATAGGAGAGATGAGACATACAGCAGATAATTCTACCTAATACCTTTCTTAAAAGTTCGTTATCACAGTTAATGGCTATGGTGTTCATTCATATTTTTACAAATCATTGTTCATTCAGATTTTTACAAATCATTGTTCTCCAGATTTGACTGGGTAAATATTCCTATGGAATACTTTTCAACACAAATGCTTAAAACAGATAGAATAGCCACAGTAATGTTGCTCCATTGGAGGTATAGAATTCCCACCTCTTTATTCATTGTGTGAATGCTTACTAATTGCTTCTTTAAGGGGTGAGGAGGTTTTTAGCAGAGTTCTTCATCCTAAAGGGCAGAGTTGAAACTGAGATCACAAGGCACCAGGCACCAACATAATGTTAGACCTCCCCCTTTTTTTGTGGTACTGGGGATTGAACCCAGGGACATTCTACCTCTGAACTATACCTCCAGCCCCTTTTATTTTCTATTTTGATACAGGGTCTTACTAGGTTATTGAGAGCCTCATAAAGTTGCTGAGGCTGGCCTCAAACCTGCGATCCTCCTGTCTCGGCCTCTTAAGTACTGGAATTACAGGTGTGCTCCATCATGCCCAGCTCGATTTCCCCATTTTGAAAATCTATTTGGTGACTTCCTTCCCCTCAACAACAACCTCGCCTCTCCTCCTTTACCATTAATTTCACTTCAAACCTCCCCACCAAAAACACAGATTATGTCTCTTGAGTTAGGCCACTGGGCTAGTCTGTGTTTATCTGGTAACAAAATAAGACATGCCCAAAGCTTCCCTTTAGCCTATTCCCAATGAGAAGGGATCAGATTGGATCAGTACAGAGAAATTGGGCTATTCTGCAGTCTAGGCAATAAAACATTTATGACAGCCCCAATTAGGTGCAGGGAAGGAGTAATCCATTAATCCAGTCCATTGATCCCCATGGAATTCTTGTGTTTTAATTTCCATCTAACAGCCATAGTATCTTATTTCGGTATATTACCAGCCTTTTTAGGCTTTTATTTGTAGCCCAGTCCAGCAACTCTAGGCTTGGCATTGAAAAAGAACATTGTAAAGTAGTGAACACCTGGAAGTTTCCCACTTGAATTATCCTTTTAATTGTAATTGCTCTCACAGGTAGAGCCCATTTGTCAAAAGTGAGAGTTGCACAGGCTCCTTTGGTTCGGAACTCCACCTGCAGGCCAGAGGGAGCGGAGCTCAGCTGAAGGAGGGTGGGAGCTGACTTCAGATTTTGCTAAGGCCACCAGGGAGTTGAATTTTTATCCACCCTGCCATCAGTTTGCAGTTCCCTTCACATTCGTTTCATTAGCTTAGACTCAGGCGCTGTGTTATCAGTTACCAATTTCAAATCCTGTGGTACTGGTTGTGTGTGTGTGTGTGTGTGTGTGTGTGTGTGTGTTTTACTGGGAATTGAACCCAGGGACATCCTATGTCTGAGTTTCACTCTAGCCCTATTTTATTTTTTATTTGGAAATAGGGTCTCAGTAAGTTGCAAAGGGTCTCACTAATTTGCCGAGGCTGGCCTTGATCCTGTGATCCTCCTGTCTCAGCCTACCAAGTGCTGGGATTACAAGTGTGCGCCACCACACCCAATTATTGTGGTACTATAAATCAAAGGTCAGTTAGTGACAAGCATCAGTTGTTCCCTTTTATACCTTTTATTTGGTTTATTTATTTATTTATTTACTTTGTACTGAGGATTGAACACAGGGGTGTTCTACCTCTCAGCTACACCTCCAGCCCTTTTTTTAATTTCAAAACAGTCTCCCTAAGTTGATGAGACTGGCCTTGAAGCTGCTATGCTCCTATGTGTGGGAATTACGGGTGGGTGTGAACCACCACCACTGGCTCATCTTTTTTCTTTCCAAATCATGCCTTAGCCACATTTTTACCTAAGAATGCATTGGGGACTCTTCTGCACAATCTTACTTCTGATGCAAACTGCAGTAATGGTGGCAGTTAGACAATTCAGTTTCTAAAGAGGACTCACAGGACCCAAATGATAATGCTTACAAATCTACACCTCAGGAACAGGACACAATATACCAACAATACTGAAACCAGGATGTGCCACAGTCACAGGCTACCTCACAGGTGAAGCTCCAGTTGCCCCCTCTCTGTATGGGCTCCATCAGGATGCATTTTTGTCACTTGGATCAACAATCACTGATGTAGCTGACTGAGACAGGAGGATCACAGATTCTAGGACAGCTTGCTATAAGTTAGTGAAACCCTGTTTCAAAATAAAAAATAAGAAAAGCTGTGGGTGTAGTTCAGTTATTGAATGTTCCTGGGTTCAATCCCCAGTACCATTTTTTTTTAAAAAAGAACTACTGATGTGCTCACAAAACACTTTGGAAACCAGGGAAGACAAATTGGTGTCTCTGCTAGGATTTCTTACATCCTGCTGGTCACCTAAGCATTTTCTTCCTATGTAGCTGGCCTCAAACCCTGTGGCCTTCACAGGTCTCAGCGAGACCAGGCAAAAAAAATGGTCATTGTTCCTGTTAGCAATAAACAGTGGCAAGGACCTGTAACCCATGGTTACACATCAGCACAGTAAGCCACTTCTTTTCATTGCTTTCACCACTGTGCAGTGGGATATTTTAGCAAAACATCTCAAGTTAACCTAGAATTAACCCTCTCAGCACAATTGAGGTGTGGATTTACTAGTAAAGTCCTCGAGCAGCCTTCATGTTGGGCAGTGAATGTACTGAGAGTCACTTGGCCTCTGCCCTCACACATACACTTGCTCACACTTGGATCTGGGGATAAAGGAGAACCAGACATGGCTATTCATTTATTTATTGTACTGGGGATTGAATCTAGGGGCAGTCTACCTCTTAGATATACCCCAGCCCTATTTTAACTCTTTAATTAATTAATTAACTTGGTATTGGGATTGATTCAAAGGGTGTTCTACCTCTGAGCTATACCCTCAGCCCTATTTAACTTGTAGTTTGAAACAAGGTTTTGTTAATTTGTTGAGGGTCTTGCTAAGTTGCTGAGACTGGCCTTGAACCTGTGATCCTCCTGTCTCAGCCTCCCAAGTACTGGAATTATAGTTGTCGCGCCACTATCTCCAGCTGAACCTGAATATGTAAAATAATCTCCTCAAGTGATAAGAAAATGGAGCCAAGGTCAAGGAGTACTCTTCTAGAGGAAGAAAATGTGTATTAGTTTGTTTTTATTAGATCTCCCCAAAAAACCATAGATCAAAGTCCTAACCCTCCAGTACCTCAGACTGTGCCCTTGATTGGAAACAAGATCATTGCAGATATTATTAGTTCAGATGAGGTCCTCTCTAGCTGGGTTTGTAGGAACTAGGATGCAGGGCCCCATCTGATCAGAAAGGTTTGTTCCTATCTTTGAGTCTTTTTGTTCTTGACAGTGCAGTGGTTTTTCTTCTTGCCTGATGTCCTTCATCCTTAAATGAAAGCTGCACATAGAATGGCATGATTATTGTTAGAGGGGGATAATCTCTCCTAATTGTTATAGGGTGTGATCTTTCCCTCGATGCTTGCTTTTTCTGAAACATTTCAAACAGAAAGCACAAATGAGGGAGCATACAAGGTTTACTAAAGGAGGTGGAGGTACAGTTTAAGAGAAGGCCATTATAAAGGGCTTATGTTCTGGAGAAAGGGTCTGGAAAGGGCTGCTGCCCAGACTGGAAAGCAGCATAGAACAGAGGGCTCTATTCCAGAGAAAGGCTCTGGAATAGGTCTCTTTCTGGAGTGGAAAAAAATAAGGTAAGTCATCCAGTAGAGAGTTTTATTCAATTTGGAAACCTTTCCCCTTCATGTATATGCATTTGGAGAGATCATTGTCTCTTTTCATGGCACCGCTTAGTGCATCCGTGCAGTATGGAGGATGTTGAAAACTTTCCCATCCATGGGTGCCTGCAAGGGGGTTGGAGTGAGTTTAGCCTCCTGACACCCTACATTTCTGTCACCACAGGGGAGTCCTGTATTTCCATTCTTGAGGGCATTCTTAACTTTCCCTCAGGTCCCTCTCAGTCTTGCTTTGGCCTGATCATTTCTCTCTAGCTACCTAACAGTACCAGTAATACTCTCTTCTTCTCATAAGTACCTTATGCTGCCTGGGCAAGAAAAGTCAGCAAACACTATTACCGTGTATGGCAGAGGATCCAGTTGTGAGCTTGGGTTGCATCGACACAGCAGGACAGTTTTTTCCCCATCACTAACCAACTTTTGGTGGTTCTCTTTTTCTCCCAATATCATCATTAGTGTGGAATGTAGAAGGGGTTTTCTATTCTTTAATCCAGTGAGAATATCTTCTGCCTTTCCATATGTACCTCCATGAGAAATCAGAAAACCTGGGTATCCCCCCATAATACCCAAAGCAAGTCTCCCTATCTCTGGTCTCCATTTGCTCAACTGCAAAACAATTTTAAAGATGCTTTCTAGCTATGAAAGTCTATGATTCTGGTTGGGTATGGAGGTGCATGCCTGTAATCCCAGTACTTGAGAGGCTGAGACAGAAAGATTCCAGGTTCAAGATCAGCCTCAGAAAATTAGTGAAACCTTCAGCAATTCCAGGAGAACCTGTTTCAAAAGGGGGGGGATAGGGGTATAAGTTGGGATTGAATGCCCCTGAGTTCAATCCCTACTACAAATTTTTTTAAGTCTATGATTCTATAAAAAAGAAAATAAATAACTAAAAATCCATTCCTCTTTTGTGGCATACATATAAAGGTATAAAGTTATCCTTTGAACCTAGAAGTTTGAAAGGATGACTAGGAACAACGAGGGCATCAGAAACCATTAGTGGGATCCTGTGCTTAAGCCCTCCTTCACTTTGCCTGCCTTTTTGTATAACAAAAGCATTCTGAGCCAGGCATAGTGACATATGCTTGTAATCCCAGTATTTGGAAGACTGAGACTAGAGGATCTCAGGTTTAGAACAGCTTCAGCAATGTAACAAGACCCTCAACAACCTAGGAAGACCCTGTTTCAAAACAAAAAATAAAAAGGTCTGGTGCTCTAGCTTGGAGGTAGAATGCTCCTGGATTCAATCCCCAATACCATCAAAAACAAAACAAAACAAACACACCAAGGTCCAGTTGTTTTTGTCCTGTCTCTACCCTTTTTCACCCTTACAGCCCTCTCCACTACAGGGTCTTATTCTTTAATGGCATCATAGCATCTTAGGTTTTTAAATAGCTTTAAAAATATATATCCTTAGTGAATACACTAAAGGAAATGTGTGTGTGTGTGTGTGTGTGTGTGTGTGTGTGTGTGTGTGTATGTTTCAAACGGAAATTCTAGCTTGAGGAAAAAGGGTAGATTTACCAAACTATGTCTGCTGGTTGCTTATTCAAACTTCCAGAAATCGCTAATTATTGTGTTTAAAGATTCATCAAAAAATCTCCATGTGAGCTGAGCTTGGTGGCACATGCCTATAAACCCAGCTACTTGAGAGGCTGAGGCAAGAGGATGGCAAGTTCAAGGCCAGCCTGGGCAACTTATTAAGGCCGTGTATCAAAATCAAAATCAAAAAAGCCTGGGGATGTAGCTCAGTGGCAGAGCACCCCTGGGTTCAATCCCCAGTACAGGAAAAAAAAGTCTGCATGTATTCTTGAAGAAACTCATTTTGGCCAGGTGTGGTGGCACAATCCTGTAATTCTAGGACTTGAGAGGCTAAGATAGCAAGTTCAAGGCCAGTCTCAGCAATTTAGCAAACCCTGTTTCAAAATTAAAAAACAAAAAGGGTTTGAGGTATAGTTAGGGACATAGAATGCCTCTGGGTTCAATCTCCAGTTACCAAAAAAAAGAAAAAGAAAAGAGAAAGTATATGTCCATGTTGCATTTTAATTGTCCCTGTTGTCTTTCTGACCTCTTCAGATCCTCCATAGCATGGGCTACGTGTACATAAATAGAAGCCTTTTAAAAATTGTTCAGTGAAAGCAAAATTGTGTTTGATATCATTGTTTGGGGAAATGTGTTTTTCAATCTTCTGTGATAGATTATTCTCATGTTTAACCACATCCAGTTTTAGCTGAACAAACCACACAATATTTCTCTCCTGTGTTGTCTTCTGCGCCTGTTATTTCAGAACAATTGCCTTGCTCCCCTCTGGAGCTATTTATACTCCATAGTTTCTGTACTGTGTGTTACCCATTCACCTGTGCAGAGATAAGAGAAGACCCAATAAAATGAAACCTACACAACTTTGCTGTTTGCTTGTTCCCATCACATGGGTACATCAGACTCAATAAAAAAAGGGAGTCTAAAAAAATTGTCACTCCATAGTTCTTACATCCTTGGATCTGAAGCAAAATTGTTACAACAATTAAAGCAGAACCATAGCTTCCTTCAATATGTAAAGAAAATGTGTGTAGAATATTGTAATTGGAAAAAAATCCATTCCTCTCTTCCAACAATGGAACTGGTGTGCTGTATTTCTAAATGGTATCATGACCTGTACTTGGAAATTTGTCCTTTGAGGAAGTCAAGGACACAAAGGAGATAATGAAAGTTTCAGGTTTCTGTACCTCTTTCTCTCCAGTCTCATGCTGTTCTGATTTGACTTTCCCCTCCTGTTTCTCTCTCCTCCCCTCCCCTCCCCTCTCCTTTATTCCCCCCTCTCTTTCCATTGGAGATTGAGCCCAGGGGCATTCTACCCCTCAGCCAAACCCCTAGCCTATTTTATTATTTTTATCTTGAAACAAGTCTCACTAAGTCGTTGAGGGTGGCCTCAAACCTGTGATCCTCCTGTCTAAGCCTCCCAGGTACTGGAGTTATAGACACGGGCCACTACTCCCTATTTATAGTATTGTTATTATTAATTCTTCATGCCTTTTCCCACCTGACTCCTTCACAAATCAGTCTCTACCTTGTGTTCCTATCTGCCACTGTAACAGTCTCATATTCAACAAAAAGAGGTCGTTTCTTTATCTTTAGATTATAGTCATGCCCTGTGTAATGATGTTTTGGTCAATAATGGGCTGAATATATGACAGTGGCCCCATAAGGTTATTCCACCTGGTGATATTGTTACCATCTTAATTTGTGTAAGTACATTTTATGAAGGTCATGCAGTGATGAAATTGCCTAATGAGACTTTTTTATAAATATATCTTCACTATTAAGCAGTGAACAACTCACTTTATTTTATTATATTTTTGGTACTGGGGGTTGAACCCAAGGGCATTTTCTGCCTCTGAGCTACACCCCCAGAATTTTTTATTTTGAAACAGGGTCTTGCTAAGTTGCTGAGTCTGGTCCCAAACCTGGGATCCTCCTGTCTCAGCCTCCCAAGTACTGGAATTACAGGTGTGCTCCATCATGCCTGACTTCACAATTCTTTCTGGGTTGTAGCTCAGTGATAGAGTGCTTGCCTAGTGCATACTAGGCCCTAGATCTCATCCCTGTACCACAAAAAAGAAAAAAAAAATGGTGAGGGCCTTTCCTTCCATAGGATGGGTGAGAGTCTGTGAGGACAGTATTGCTCGCAGGGAAGAAAAACAAAGAAAAATATCTCCAGCTTTCACCTCCAGGTCTCTTTCATGCTTCCAGGGAAACTCCAGAGTTTTTACTTCCCTTTTTCAAAAGAAAAAAATATATACTACAAAGGTATTAACCTACATAGATGTTAAACACTATTTTTGTCTCTTTCATAGTATTTAATTAGAGGTAGCTACAAGTAACTAGTAAAATACATTATAGGCTTAAATTTGCATTTCCTTATTATTGGGAAAGCTGTTTACTGACCACAATGACCTGTGTTTATCTGCAGCTGCATTTATAATTGTGGTTCCCCTTTCTCTTAGGAGCCTGAGAGATGTCCTTAATTATCATTGATTTTTGTCTCAGAGAACTCAGAATTCTGACCAGAGTTGAGGTGTTTAGGGCAGTATAAAAGCAAAGCTGTTGAATTTGTAATTTGACTAATAAATTGGCTTTAGAGGAAAGCATCTTTTCATGACACTTGGGAGTAAAGCTTGTGATTTGCTGATGTCAGACAAGGTTGAAATTTCACTGTTGTTAAAATTGTTGTCTTTAAGTCTATGATTAAATACTAGTTCAGATCAAGGGTCTATCTCCCCTCCTCCAGCCTTAGAAAGTTCTTAGAGGACTGGAAAAGTACTTTGTAAGATCCAGTTTGAAGGTAAAAGGAGAAATAAATGAGTCTTAGGCTTGAAAACTGGATAGTTTATGCAGTTCCTTTCACTTGCCTATAGAAATTTTTAGTGAAGTAGATTATTTTTTCACCTGATGTTAAGGCAAGAGAAGGTGCTGAGATGACTGGTATTTCAAGGAGAGAAACACTTAATGATTATAAACGTATAGCTAGAAATAGAGTTTACACAACCCTAAACATACAGATTAATCCAACTGACCTCTTCTGATACTACAAGGAAGTGTGGTCAAGATCTCTTTGAGAATCTCTACTATAACATTGGTTTTCTTTCTTTTTCTTTTATTGTGGTACTAGGGATGGGACCCAGGGGCATTCTACCTCCAAGTCACACCCCCAGCCCTACTTTATTCTTTATATTGAAACAAACAGGGTTTCATTAAATTGTAGACGGCCTCTCTAATTTTCAGAGGCTGATTGTGAACCTGCGGTCCTCCTGTCTCAGCCTCCCAAGTACTGGGATTACAAGCTTGCGCCACCATGCCAGGCCTATAACATTGATTTTCTGCCTCCTCCTCCTCCTCCTCCTCCTCCTCCTCCTCCTCCTCCTCCTCCTCCTTCTTCTTCTTTCTCTCTCTCTCTCTCTCTCTCTCTCTCTCTCTCTCTCTCTCTCTCTCTCTTTGGTGTGTGTGGTACTGGGGATGGGACCCAGGGACCTTCTACCTCCAGACTACACCCCCAAAACTATTTTATTTTGAAACAGGGTCTTGCTAAGTTACTGAGAGCCTTATTGAGTTGCTAAGGCTGACTTCAAACCTGGGATCCTCCTGTCTCAGCCTTCCAGTACTGGAATTAAAAGCTGTGCCACCTTTCTGGCCTATAACATTGATTTTCTTATGCAGATGGAAATGACACTGCTCACATAGAATAGGCTAGGCCTCTTATCTCTCAAATATTCCCCAATACTTTGGAAAATGGGACTGTCACCTGGCCCACATTTCTTTATCTTTTTCTTTTGGTGGTACATGGGGATAGAACTCAGGGACATTTTACCTCCAAGCTACATCCCCAGCCCTATTTTATCTATATTTTAAAACAGGGTATCCCTTAGTTGATAAGATCTTACTACTTGCTGAGGCTGTCTTTGAACCTGTGATCTTCCTGTCTCAGCCTCCCAAGTACTAGGAATGCAGGCCTGTGCCACCATGCCCAGCTACTTGGCTCACCTTTGACCCAGTGCCAATGAGATTTGAGAACAACCTCAGATCCTGAATACTGGTCAAAAATGCCAATTTACAAGGTGAAGGATGAAAAAATAACACTTTTAAAGGAAGGTGGTGCAGGCCTATAATCCCAGCCTTGCAGGCTGAGATAGGAGGATCTCAGGTTCAAGACCAGCACCTGGTAACTTAGCAAGACCCTGTTTCAAAATAAAAAATAAAATCAAGACCATGTTTCAAAATAAAAAAAATAAAAAGAACCGGGAGTGTATCTCAGTAGGAGAATGTCCCTGGATGCAATCCATAGTACCACACACAAAAAAGAGGCTAGGGTTCTGGTCTGGTGTTTCCTAAAAATCAGGAGATATCCCTACTAAGATTCTCAAAGGAAAAGCAAGGATAGTGAAGGAGGATTTTGTGCTTAGAATCATCTGTGATTGTTTTTGCAGTGGACCTCTTGAGCCTGTCTGCTGCTTGTGATGCCTTGGATCAGCACAACCTCAAGCAAAATGACCAGCCCATGGATATCCTGCAGATCATTAATTGTTTGACCACGATTTATGATCGCCTGGAGCAAGAGCACAATAATTTGGTCAATGTCCCTCTCTGTGTGGATATGTGTCTCAACTGGCTACTGAATGTTTATGATACGTACGTATAGCAAGTTCTTTTTTTGGGGGGGGGGGATGGGGGACTATGTCACTGGAGACCTACCCTACAGAATGATGCTGATATAATTAGCATTATAATAGGGTGCCGGAAGCTATGTAGTCCCTGTGATAAATCATTTCTGCATTTATATGACTTGGAAAATGTTTTGATAAGCCAGAAGGTAAGAGCTAGAGCATTGATTGCTCTCAGTTTAGAAAACAAACAAAACCCCAAGATAGTCATTTTTCAAATAGTAGAGTGAGTCATCTTGTAGCCATTGGTTATTTCCCTTTTACACTGTTGTATTTTGGAATTCCTCCAACCACTTTGGGGCTGGGCCCCCTCATAGGCAGGAAAGATTGTGTTCCTGGAGATGCTGGCCCACCTGTCTCTTGATCAGAATTGTCTTAATGGATCCTTGGGAGAATTTTGCAGATGATTGTGAGTTGATAAGCCAAACAAAATGAAAATGAGCCCTTAATGCAGCAAGCTCGGCTCCTCAAACTGAGTAAGGTTTTTTTTTTTTTTTTCTTTCTTTCTTTCTTTTTTTTGGTGCACGTTTTATTAAACTTTTACAAAGTCTCAGTGTGGCACCTCCATTCATCACTCTCTCTGAGAGAGCAATTGTTTATTTCTTTTGGATTGCTCACAGGAGATAGCTTCAGTCCTAATTTTTGTCTTTAGCTTAATGAAGACAATTGAGGAAGGGAGCAGAAGGAATTGGTCTTGATTTTCACTGAATTCTTCTTAGACCTCCAAATTATTACATGCCTCATTTCACACATCAACCAGAACTATTCCCATTTGGAAATCTAGGGAAGTTTTAGTGAAAGGAGTTGCTTATCAACCACGAGCCTTTTGCTTTTGTTATAGACTTCCTCCACCTCCTTCATTAAAATTTGTACTGTTTTCTTTGTTATTGTGATAAGGTATGGGTTTTTTAAATTTCAGGACCACCTCCTTATTCAATCCATGATAATTATCTACTAAATCCTGGAACATGTTAGATTTTTATTGTGGATTACATTTACTTTTATTTCGATGAGGGTTTGTATTCAGGTCTTCCCTCAAATATATTTAGGCACCCATTTGTCTGCAGATTATATACCAATGCATTCTGAATATATGAGTTGTATTCTATCTGCTTGAAAATTACTGATTTTAACTGCTTGAAGACCTGAGTTACTGTATAAAGTTCATTTCTTAAATGTTTATTTTCTTTCTCTTTTTTTCATTTTTTGAGGTACTGGGCATTTTACCCTGAGACACTCTACCACTAATCTGCACCCAGACCTTTTTACTTTACATTTTAAGACAGGGTATCGCTACATTGCTCAAGCTGGCCTCACTTGTGATCCTCCTGTCTCAGCCTCCCAAGTCCTGGGATTACATGTGTATATCACTACACATGGCTTAATTTCTTTTTCTTTTTGTTTTCTTTTTTTGTACTGGAAGTTGAACCCAGAGGCATTCCACTTCTGAACTACACCCCTAGTCCTATTTTATTACTTTTATTTTGAAACAGTCTTGCTAATTTGCTGAGGCTGGCCTCAAATTTGTCATCCTCCTGTCTCAGCTCCCAAGTACTGGGATTACAGGCATATATCACCATGCCTGGCTTTCTTAAGAGGGAAAAAGATAGCACACACCTATAATTCTAGTAGTTGGTAGGTGGAGGCAGGAGGATCACAGGTTCAAGGTCAGCGTAGTAACTTAGGGAAAACTTGTTTCAAAACAAAAAATGAAACTACAGGGCTGGGGGTATAGCTCTGAGGTGGAACCCCCTGGGTTCAGTCCCTAGTACCATGAAGAAAAAAAAGAGGGAAAAAGATAAAATCTTCCAATGATGGGAATTTTGTTAATGCATTAGGGTCCAGGATTTCTCTTTACTGAAGCATTTAATAAATTGTACTTGTTGAAAATTGAACATATTGGTCACCAAAAATACTAGTTGCTTTCCATAATAAAATAAGAAGCTAAAGATTATTGAAAGATATTTTCTTTTTTTATTGGTGCATTGTAATTGTACATCTTGATGATGTTCAGAGTAATAAAGGCATACATGCATACAGCACTCATTGAGCCCTCCTGAAAGACATTTTCTACAGACTTTCCATTTTTGTTTTTCATTTTCCCCATAGATAAATAAACTTGTTAATAAATTTGTTACATGGAATGCTTTATTTTAGTTTTTTTTTTTAAAATGGTACTATGGACGGAACCCATGACCTTGCACATGCTAGATAAGCGTTCTACTACTGACCTGCATCCCCAGCCCTTTTTTAATTTTTATTTTGACACAGGATCTAGCCTTGCACCTTTATCCTCCTGCCTCAGCCTCCTGATTAGGAGGGAGTCCAGGCATGTACCACAATGCCTGGCTTTATTTCAGATTTCTATAGGTAAAGTGAAATCACAGATGTACTAAAACATTGATCTAGCAATATGTTAGATATAAATGTCTCTTATAGAGCACTTTGAATGCTGTGTACTGTGTAATTGTTTGTCACTTTTTTTAGATATTAATATTTTATGTTAAGTATCATGTGACCTGTGGCCATTAACCTTCTTAATAAGGAGCATTTGATGAAACTTTAAGAGTGTGGAAGAGAGCAAAGCAGTTAGTTGCTGATATTTTTTGCCTTCAATGGCCAAAGTAGGTAATTTGCTTCAATAACCAAAATAGCTTAGTGCATAGTGGTACTTATTCCACTTACCACTTAACCCAAAGTGGTTCTCCATAGGTGAAGGCATGGGTATTTTTTTCTTATTTTATGTAGAGCTACTCTAACAATTCAAGTAAGGACTTTTTGTGTGTATGTGTATATGGTGATCAGGATTGAACCCAGGCACATCTTACCTCCGAGTTACACTTCTAATCCTACTTTTTATTTTGAAACCGGGTTTCACTAAGTGCAGAGGGCCTCCCTAAGTTGTAGAAGCTGACTTTCAATCTGTGGTCCTCCTGTCTCAGCCTTCCCAGTACTTGGATTACAGGTGTGCACCGCCACGCCTGGAAAATATTCATTAATGTAGTTTATCAAATTTCCATTTCATTCTAGGTTATAAGCCAAATAGATAATGAACCCCCAAAAGTTCTTACCAATCTTAATGAAACAACGGCCAATAGAGTTTCCAAATCCAGGACTTTTGTTCTTTTAACTAGAACTACTCACCCTTTAGCACAATGTCGGTAATAATTTTCTGGTTTGGTTCTTCATAACAGGGGACGAACTGGGAGGATCCGTGTCCTGTCTTTTAAAACTGGCATCATTTCTCTGTGTAAAGCACATTTGGAAGACAAGTACAGATGTAAGTCATGTGTATGAGCTGTATTCTTTTATTGATGTGGGCTAATTACCCCAGTTGTAGATGGGAAATGCCATTCCATTCTTACTTGACAGCAGGTTCCTCTTGTTAGATGTACAACTGCTTTTAGAGTGTCATAAAATTTGGCTTGTGCCATTCCCTGTCAAACATTAAATTGCAGATATTTAAATAGAGAACGAGGATTAGCTCCTGCAGTCTGGGTATTATTTTACGTCGCATTGACTGTGCCTGAATAAAACACATGTTCCTAGGGGATAAAGTCTGATTTCCTAACCCCTTTGTATAACTCAGAAAAATAAATGTGAAAGTTTAATCCCTGCACTTGCTTCATCTTTGGATTCTTATTTAAAGAATAAGAATATCTGGCCTTCGTGCTCAAGGAACATTGTTTATTTTATAATCATCTTACTGCAAGTTGTACTGACACATCCAATTCGGTGACGTGACTAACATTTTATTGTTCCAGAGACAGATAGCTTGCTTTTTCTTCATGGGTAAATACCAGACTCCAGAAATTCCTTTTGACTTGCCATTGGGTTCTTCTGCTTAAAAAGTAAAAAGTATAAATCTAAATTAAAAGCAAATGGCAGAGCAGGGACATTTAATATATAAGAATTTTGGGGGGATGGTGCTGGGGATTGAACCCAAGGCCTTGTGCACACTAGGCAAGTTCTGTACCACTGAGCTACACCCCCAGCCCTAGAACAATGATGCTTAGATGACCAAGTAACCACCCATTCCCATTGTAAAGGACTGTACTTGTTTCTTCCCTTTAAATATTTGTAAGAAATCTTTTCCAGAGTAACACAAGGATGAGATGTACTGAGCTTAAAGACAGGCAGGAGACAAAAGAGACTGAATTCCTCCAAAGCCACTATGTCCTGGTGCTCATTTCTCATGTAGGAGGAAGCCACAAAATACACAAACTTTTTGTTTTTACTTTTATGTAATTTTGACTTGAGTTTTCTCATCCTAAGAATGAAAATAAATGAATAAGTAGATTAAAACAACCAAATAGCTTTAAGTGATTTTACATAAAACAATATTTCTGTGGGCTTGCCTCCTTTAAATATTGTAGCTATGTACTAATCATTTTTTTTAAAAGAATGTGTGTGTAGGGGAGTGGGGGTTCTTGCTATGCTGATCTCTATCTTCTGGGCTCAAGTGACCCCCCCTGCCTCTCTCTCCCCAGTAGCTGGATTATAGGTGTGTACCACATCCAGATAGGCATAGTATTGGCATATTGTTGACACAAAATTGAATTGTCAAAGAAAAAAATTCTTTTTTTGTTCTGGGGATTGCACCAAGGGGCATTCTACCTCTGAGCTATACCCCAGCCCTATTTTTTATTCTTTATTTTGAAACAGGGAACAGGGTCTCACTAAGTTGCAGAGGGCCTCACTAGGTAGCTGAGGCTGGCCACGAACCCGGATCCTCCGGTCTCAGCCTCCCAAATGCTGGGATTACAAGCGTGCGCCACCACACCCAGCTCCCAGCCCTTTTTAATTTTTATTTTGAAACCAGGTCTTACAAGTTACTGAGGGTCTCACTAAGTTGCTGAGGCTGGTTTTATATATCCATACATATGTAATATATATATATATACATACATATATATGTACATATATATGAAGGTTGACAACTTTTATATATATTATGATGGTGATTAACTTAGCCTATAAATATGCCCAGATTAGCATAAATTAAGCCCTCCCTATGGGAACACCAGCTACTCTTGAGAATCTACACTGGAATCAAGTTGGACATTAAGTTGGTGCTGGGTTTTGATTGTTGCAATTCTCTCCCTTCCATAGACCTTTTCAAGCAAGTGGCAAGTTCAACAGGATTCTGTGACCAGCGCAGGCTGGGCCTCCTTCTGCATGATTCTATCCAAATCCCAAGACAGCTGGGTGAAGTTGCATCCTTCGGGGGCAGTAATATTGAGCCGAGTGTCAGGAGCTGCTTCCAATTTGTAAGTCACTCATCTTCTTAAGTAACATATATATTTGTATTTTGGAAATTACTTTTAAAAACCTCAGCAGAATTCAATTTCTCATATTCGCTTTTTTGAAACAGTAGGTATAGGATTTGGAAAGTTTGAAGTTTCTGTAGGAAGTGACTTCTAGGGCTCTGGATTTGGGGAGTGGAGACAGTGCAGAGGAAAGAAAAGAAATTGCCACCTGCAGCAGGGACACCACTGTCACTGAGGGGCTGCAGGGGTTGAGTCTCTTTTTGTGAGTGTTTGTGTAGCACTGGGGATGGAACCCAGGGACATTCTACCTCTGAGCTACACCTCTAGCCTGCTTTTATTTTTTAATTTGAAACAGCTAACACTAAGTTGTCCCCACCCCTTCCTTAAAAAAATTATTTTGAAATGGCGTCTCACTAAGTTACTGTCCTCAAACCCATGATCTTCCTGTCTCAGCCTTTCAAGTACTGAGGTTATAGGTGAGAGCCACCACATCCAGCTGAGCCTCTTAGTTAGTTTCTTAGTTTTTCCCCAATTCCAGCATTATACTCTCCTTTAAATGACTGTTGATAAATATTCAACATAGTTATCATTTTTTTTTTTCAAATTCTTTGTAGCTTTGATGTTCCTTAGGATTCCAAAGCCTTTATGGTAGCTCCCCTTAGTCTTTGTGTGTGTGTGTGTGTGTGTGTGTGTGTGTGTGTGTGTGTGTGTGGTGTGTATGTGATATGGGGATTGAACCCAGGGACCTTCACCTCCAAACTATACCTTCAGTCCTTTTTAAGTTTTTTGTTTTGAAGCAGGGACTTGCTAGGTTGCTACGAGCCTTACTATGTTGTTGACACTGTCCTCGAACCTGCAATCCTCCTGCCTCAGTCTCCCAAGTACTAGGAATACAGGTGTGCGCCACCACATCTGGCTTCCTACAGTTTTTTGTGGGGTTGTGTGCTGGGGATAAAACTCAGGGCCTCGCACACCCTAGGCAAGAGAAACCACTGAGCTGCACCCCTACCCTTCCCATTTTCTTATATGGTCTGCGGTCTGTACTCTTTGCTGATGTCTCCCACTGGTTCTGCACACTACTGCTCTTGTTCATTTTCTGTCTTATCCTGCCCCATCATCTTTTTTCTGTTATATTCCATACCATAATCATCCCAGAAACACCCTCTTCTGCCCAATGTTGAGCACTCCACTGACGTTCAGATTATTGCTGGTTTTGGAAAGGTAGGTATATACAACAAACATCTTTGTGAATTTAGCTCTTTCTTTGAAGTTTTTTTCGTTAGGATAAATTCTCCAAAAATACCTTTTCTTCAAAAGTTATTTCTAATTGCAATGCTCTCAGCATTAAAGAAGTAAGGCAGAACCACATTATACATGATGATATTTTTTAATGTAAAGAGCTTTTTTTTATATGAAGTTTCTCAATGCATTCTAATCTCATTAGCAATAGCTAAGATTTACCAAATGGAACCATCTGGATTAAGAGCTAACTGGGTTAGATGTGTAGTCTAAGATGACACAGCTTTCTGGGCCGGACCCTCTGAATATTTAGATACAGAAAGCATTTTGAGTATTTATTTAATAATTAATTGGGCAAGTGGACTTAATGCACACAAAATAAGCCCACTTATCATGTAGAGTAGGGTATATTGTTTGGAATCTTTTGCCAAAATGATTGCAAATTAGCAATAAATGTAGAACCGATGTGGAGAAATAAATGTATCTTTCACCTCATACCCAACCTTCCCAAAATGTGAATAGACTACCCCTTTCTAGATATTTTTTACCTATTGGCCAGGTTAATATTTCTCCTACAGAAGGCAGATATAAGTAACTTTCATATTATGAATATTAATGGGCACAGTAATATAGATTCACTTTGATTTTCAAATCTAATTATATAACAGCTTACAGTGATGTGAGATTTTCCCCCCTAATTTTCATTATCCCTTTATTCAAGTTTCAGTTATTTTTCAGGTTTGAGTTGTGAAACACATGGACACATGTTCAGACATATGTCCATATAGATGTGTGTGAATTGTCTTGGGTTTAGGGTTAAGGTCAGAATATAAAAGCATTGACAACTGTCTCTATTCAGTGATGATTCCTGCTGCAGAGGAAACTGAGGTATATACGGGGCCAGCTAGGAGCCTTTGTGGCCTAGCATCCCATTGTACTCATGGGACAGCCAGCACCACCGTCACAACAGCTTCTGTCCTTGAATTTGGTTGTCGATATAAGGAGCTGCTAGACAGAAGCTCTGCTTTCCTGGTGTTGTCCCTCATATGAGGAGACCAGTCTGTTCCACCTCCTTCTACCAGCATCCTTTCTCTGGATGCTTCCCTTCTTCCCTAAGGCCATGTCTCTTGTTTGGTTACTCTCCTGTCTCTGCAGTAGCAGTTCTCTTCTGAGTGTCAGGTCTTGGAACTCAGTCCATCAAGGTACAGTTATTGAATGCTTCCTGGCTAGCTAGTCTCCCAAGGACTTGGAATTGTGTTTTGTCAGATTGGAGAGATATGAATCAGGAAAAAACAGTGGTAGCAGGTAGTTTTCTTTTTAATTTTCTCTGTAGTATTTTTCTTTTCTTTTTTTTGGGAGGGGGGATTGGGGATTGAACTCAAGGGCATTCTACCTTTGAACTACACTCCCAGCCCTATATTTTTATTTTGAAACAAGGTCTCACTATGTTGATGAGGGTCTCTGTACTTGCTGAGGCTGTCCCTGAGCCTATGATCCTCCTATCTCAGCATCCCAAGTACTGGGATTATTAGCATGTGCCATCATGCCCAGCTTATCTTGAAATTTTCTGAACATCCTTTTTTACATTAAAAAATTAGTAAAGTGCTACATTTTTTTTCTTCAGGGAGGGAAACATCTTTCATTTGCTTCCTTTCCAATGGCACTCTTCCACTGTTCTTGGCCTTCTTATGCCCTGTATACATCGTGGGACCGTTTTCCTATCAGGTCTCAACACATCACTCTAGTCCTTTTCATTGATCTTATCACCCTCTTGCTAGTTTTAGAGAAAACAATTTACCATACTACACCTCATCCTTTAAAATCTTCAATTTGGAGCTGGGCACAGTGGCACATGCCTGTAATCCCAGCCGCTGGGGAAGCTGACATGGGAAGCCAGCTTGGGCAATTTATCAGGACCATTTCTCAAAAGAAAATAAAAAGGGCTGGGGGTGTAGCTCAGTGGCAGAACACCCCAGATTCCATTTCTAGTACCACACACTCTCAAAAACCCCTTCAGTTTCTTATCATTGTCTACTAAGTAAATAATTTCTCTAGCCCTCAAACCTCTCCTAATCTGCTTCTGTAACTGCTCCTTTGAAACATTGCTTTCACTACCATGAAATAGCTACTCCCTACCCTTTATATTCCCATGATTATAAATAATATTGTTACTCTTGCTACCAACAAAACGTCACCTTTGTTCACAAGACTTTTCTCATTTGATCTTCATCAATCCTTTGCAGAGACTAGACAGGCTTTGGAGGATTTCTTTTTATTATTTGAACAATTTATTTGTGTCCTTAAAGTCCCTCACCTGGCAAAAGAGTTTGCTACCTCCTTCCTAAATGTGCATTTTCTGATGATTCTGCTTCCCAGCCTCTGAAGATGAACCAGCAGGCATTTTCCCTGGGTCCCGGGTAGAATAAAAGATGCCAGTAAAAGTCTGGGTGGAGTGGCACACACCTGTAATCCCAGTACTGGGGAGGCTGAGATAGGAAGATCACAGGTTTAAAGCCAGCCTCAGCAACTTAAGAGTCTTTGTTTCAAAATAAAAAAAATAAAAGGGGCTGGGAGTATAGCTTGGAAGTAGAATGTCCCTGGGCTCAATCCCCAGTATCAAAAGAAAAAAAAAAAAGAGAGAGAGAGAGAGGGAGAGAGAGAGAAAGATGCTAGGCGGGGGGAAGGACATAGGAAAGAAGAGTTGGGGAAAAGGCATAAATTTAAAATACTGACCAATTGGCTGTTTCTAGGAGGGAGCCAGATGGCTGGGCTTATATTACTTAGATTTGGGGAGCTTCTTAACTTATAGTAATTTGCAATCAGATCGAATGGCTCCATTGTGAATACTTACTTCAGAATCAGTCTTGGCCCTGGCCTGCTTTTTCCTCAACCAGGTACTCTGGCGGCCACCTTGCCTTTCATTGTGCAATGGGCATGATAATACAATGTTTGCTGGAGGGAAAGATAACAGCATTGAAAATGCCCTCTGGCCTCTATTTGAAGTTAAGACCTTGGGAATGGAACCAGGCTGGCTCCAGCAGCTAGCTTGTGCTCAAAGGTTGCTGTTTCTACCAGCACAGAGAAAGGACAGTAAAAGCATTCTTTTCTCCTACAGATGCATTCCTTGCATGGCAGAAGATGTCTTTGGGCAATGGTCTTTTTATTTCCTTTTTTTCTTCTTACTAGCTGGAAAGCTTTTTTTCCCAAGTTGGTGCAGTTAGGAAGCTACTGGATCTTGGATTTCAGACAAGATCAGTGTATTTGTTTTTCCATGTCTCATACTCCATGGAGGAGAAATGGAAATTGCTCATCAGATCTAAATAAAAATGTTTGTAGCCTGGTGCAGTGGAGCACACCTATAATTCCAGTGGTTTAGGAGGCTGAGGCAGGATAATTGTAAGTTTCAGGGCAGTCTGGGTAACTTAGCAAGACCTGATCTCAGAATTTTTAGAAAGGCTCAGAGTGTTGTATAACACTTGCCTAGCATATGTCAGACCCTGAATTCAAATCCCAGCACCCTCCCCCCAAAAGTTTGCTTATACTATTTAAAATCAATATAGGTCCTTCAAGGAATTATCTCTTAAGCCAGGAAATGAAGTCATATCTATGGATATTAAAATGGAATATTCAAGATAAATTTATGGTTTCATAGTGATACCTTCATTAATAGTAAATAAGGCAACAGGCTATATTTTCCACTGGAAGCATCCACAGTCACAGATTTACTGGGAAATTGATTCTTTCTGGTAGTGGTAGAAGTAAAAGATGGGTGTGTATGTGTTTTCATGGTACTGGGGATGGTACCCAGGGACATTTTACCACTGAGGTACATTCCCAGCCCCCTTTTTTTAAAAAAAATTGAAACATGGTCTTGCTACATTGCCCAGCCTACCATTGAACTTGTGATCCTCCTACTGCAGCCCCCCAAGTATTAAGAGGTATGCACCACCATGCCTGACTGGAAGTAAAGTTTGAAACTAGTTTATTTTAGAAATACAGCTTCAATTAATGCATGATCAGGCTGTTCCTCTTTCATATTCCATGGAAACAATGCTACTGAGAAAGTAGATTGATCTTTATGACCTTAGTAAGGCTAAGCCTGCTCTGGCAAGGAGTCACACAGATTTCCTGCAGGAACCTTGGGGATCGCCCACATCTCTCCTTTTGGGGATGAGAAAATGGGGCCCAGAGAAGCAGAATGAATATATTCTTCATAATGCAATTTTACCTCGTCGTGGTTTTAACCAGTTTAGGTACTAAGCTGAACTAATAGCGTTAATGTGATCGCTTATATACATTTTAGATTGTAAAAAGAAGACATGGATAAATGAACATCTCTATCTTAACACACACACACACACACACACACACACACACACACACACACACCACGTCTTTATTTAAAATACTCTAAACCCTAATACAGGTGTCTAGACTATATTCTTTTTTTGTTTGTTTGTTTGTTATACTGAGGATTGAACAATCCTGAGGGGCATTCTACTTCCAAGCTGTACTCCCAGCCCTTTTTTATTTTTTATTTTAATCTTTTTATCTTTATTATTTTTATGGTACTTGAGATTGAACCCAGGAGCATTCTGCCTCTGAGCCATACCCAAGCCCATTAAAAAAATTGTTTTAAAATAGTCTCTCTAGGTTGCTGAGAGTCTTGCTAAGTTGCTGAGGCTGGTCTTAAACTTGGGATCTTCCTGTCTCAGCCTCCCAAGTATAGGGATTACAGGCATGCATTATTTATTTTAAAACAGTCTCACTAGGTTGCTGAAAGTCTTGCTACGTCTCTGAAGCTGGCCTCAAACCTGCAATCCTTCTGTCTCAGCCTCCCAAGTACTGGGATTACAGGTGTCTACCACCACTCTCGGCTGTCTATTTTCAAATATAATTAATAATTTTAGGTAGGAAAACTTTATACTTTTATGTGACTCCAGAAAAGAGTCATGTATCTGCAAATGATAATTGGCAATGCCCTGAGAAATGCTCTCCCTTCTACATGATAGTCTTTGTAGTCTTTTCTTCTGCAAACATTTTAAGGACTTTATTATTGAGATAGACTCAAGTATACCAACTTTATATTCAATATGTTTCACCTACTAGAGCTAGAGTGTCAAAATCTGTTTATTCTACATCTGTTTTCTGCCTCCTGTTGTACTCATGCATTCAAAATGAATATGTTGCTTTTTCATCTGTCTTCTGAGTTTTTCTATTCATGTGACAAAAATGAATATCATCTAGGCCCAGTTGCTATAATATAGAATGATATGAAAATGAGAATAAATTACAACCTCGACTGTTGAGAACAAGTATATAGATGTGTATCTCATATACAAATAATCAATCATTCCAGAATTTCTGGAGTTGTGAGTTGCAGTGGTTGAAAGTATAGATCCTGAAGCCCAACCATCTGGTTTCAAATCCCAGCTCGGCTGTTGGCTAGCTGTGTGCTCAGGGGCACATTTCTTAACCTTCCTGGCCTCTACACTCTTGGTGTGGTTACGAGGATTGAATGAGTCAACAGAAGCAGAGAACTTAGAGTGGCAGGGGGCACAGAATAGGTGCCCGCTGAGTGTTAGCTATGGTTATCTAAAGTGTATTGTAATAGAAGACTATCTTGCCAACATTAACAATTCCCTTTATCTATAACCAAACATCTGTAGATTCCATTGGAGGCTCTTGACATTCTGTTTCCCTACAAATGTTAAAATGCCATTGCCGGGAGACATTTTATCTGTTTAGACAGCATTCCCCGGGCCAATTGATCACATTTTATAATTTCAGTCCTTAAAATAACTCTAAAAAATGCTGCTTTTCTTAAGTTTCCTTTGGCTAGTTGTTCACTAATCAAACTGGCTGCTTGGCTTCCATAGAGGTTCCTTTTACAGCTCTTTTGGATAGATGGATACTTACTCGTGACTAAGTAGTGAGCAAAAATGACTATAATTTGGTATTCATTGAGCCTTTCCCAGAATTGAAGGTACACCTAATAGTCCAATGCAGAATTACCTTCCATGAAGAAGGCTGGCTGCTGTTAAAAGCTGAGACATTCCCAAGTTCCTTTTTGGGCCTACTTGTGAGCAGTTTGTTAAAATTCCTGCCAATTTCAGAAACGACTGTTTATCAGAGTGTTGCCTGCATTGTTTTAAGTTGACATTGGTTTTATTTTGCTGCTGTGTTTTAAAGTTATAAGCTATTGTGGGTTTAGAATCATGATTATCTACTTAATTTGTTGTGATTGGTTTAACTGAGCCACAGAAAATAATGAAAAAAGATGCTTTTTTTTTGAGAGGCATGCTTTAGTTGGATGAATATCCTTTTTACCAATTCATTGTTAATTCCATCATCATCGTTATTATTGTTATTGTTGTTGTTGTTATTATTATTATTATTATTTATTTTTATGGTACTAAGGATTGAAGCCAGTGGCATGTACCTCTGAGCTATACCCTAGCCCTATTTTATTTTGAAACAGGGTCTCACTAAGTTGCTGGGGGCCTTGCTAAGTTGCTGAGATGGCCTCCAACCTGTGATTCTCCTGTCTCAGCCTCCCAAGTACTAAGATTACAGGTATGCACCACCACTCCCACCTGGTTCAGTCCACTATTAATTTTAATTCACAAAGAAATTTACCCCTCAAAATCATTCATTTATTATCTTAATTTTTCCCATGTTCATCACTGTTTTGTTTTTGGTTTTTTTATGGAAAAGCTTGCTTTCTACAAAGCTTATTTAAGATGAAAGGAAGTATAAACTTCCTCCCAGGATAGTCTTGTCTGTTTCTTCAAGGTCCTTAGCAGGCATTGATTTACTGATAACAAGGATTTTTGTTTTATTTTCTTGATTTAACATTTATTAAAAATTTTTAAACCTTGCCTTTTTTTAAAGAGAGAGAGAGAGAGAGAGAGAGAGAGAGAGAGAGAGAGAGAGAGAGAGAGAGAGAGAGAGAGAGTGTGTGTGTGTGTTACTAGGGATCGATCCCTGAGGCATTCTACCTCTGAATTACCACCCTAGCCCTTTTAATTTTTGTTTTGAAATAGGATCTGGCTAGGGTCTCCATACATTGCTGAAGCTGTCCTTGAATATAGGATCCTCCTGTGTCAGCCTCTCAAGTAGTGGAATTATAGGTTTGTGCTACCATGCCCGGCTTGCCTTTTTTTGTAAAGCTACATTTTATTTACATGAAGTAAGATTTGCTCTGTTTTTTGTTCAGTTCTGTGAGTTCAGACAAATACAGTCATGTCACTACTACCACACTCAAGACATAGAACATAGTTTGGCAATTGTGAATTGTGCAGCTATAAACATAGATACACATGCATCAGTCTGATAGTTTTGTTTCCATTCTTTTGGGTAGATACCCAGAAGTAGTATTGCTGGATAATATGGTAGGTTCATTCCCATTCATCTGAGGATCCTCCATACTATTTTCCAAAGTGCTTGCACTAATTTGCAATCCCACCAACAATGGATTAGGGTTCCCACTTCTCCACACCCCGCCAGCATTTGTTGTTCTCCATGTTTTTTATGATTGCCATTCTGATTGGAGTTAGGTGAAATCTCAAGGTAGTTTTGATTTGCATCTCTCTGATTGCTAATGATGTAGAACATTTCCTCATACATTTATTGGCCATTTGTATTTCTTCTTCTGTGAAGTGTCTATTTAGATCCTTTGCCCATTTTTTAATTGGGTTATTTGTTTTCTTAGCTGTAATTTTCTTGAGTTCTCTGTATATCCTAGATATTAGACTTCTATCAGAAGAGTAGCTGGCAAATATTTTCGCCCACTCTGTGGGCTCTCTGTTAAGGTTCTTGATAGTTTCCTTTGCTGCACAGAAGCTCTTCAGTTTAATGCAATCCCATGTATTGATCTTCCTTTCAGTTGCTTGTGCTTTCGGGGTCTTGTTGAGAAAGTTTTTACCTGTGCCTCTGTGTTGAAGTGTTGGTCCTATGCCCTCTTCAAGTAGCTGCAGGGTCTCTGGTCTGACTTCCAGGTTTTTGATCCACCTTGAGTTGACTCTTGTGCAGGGTGAGAAAGTGGGGTTTATTTCCATTTTCCTGCATATGGTTAACCAGTTTTGCCAGCACCATTTGTTAAAGAGGCTATCTTTTTTCCAGTGTATATTTTTGGCTCCTTTGTCAAAAATCAATTGATTGTAAGCACATGGGTCTGTTTCTGAGTCTTCTATTCTGCTCCATTGGTCTATATGTCTGTTTTTGTGCCAATACCATGCTGTTTTTATTACTGTGGCTTTGTAGTAGTTTGAAGTCAGGTATTGTGATACTTCCTGCATGGTTCTTGTTGCTAAGGACTGCTTTGGCTATCCTGGGCTTTTTGTTGTTCCAAATGAATTTAAGGACTGAATTTTCTATGTCTGTGAGGAGTGACCTTGGTAATTTCATGGGTATTGTATTGAATCTGTAGATCATTTTTGGGAGGATGGCCATTTTGATGATATTTATTCTGCCTATCCAAGAGCATGGAAGATCTTTCCATCTTCTAAGGTCTTCATCAATTTCTTTTTTCAACTTCTTATAGTTTTCCTTATAGAGGTCTTTTACCTCTTTGGTTAAGTTTATCCCTAAGTATTTTATTTTTCGAGGTGCTATTGTGAGTGGAATTGTTTTCTGAATTTCTTTTTCAGTGGATTTATGGTTGGCATACAAGAAAGCTTCTGATTTTTTTTTTTTTTTTTTTGCGGTACTGGGGATTGAACTCAGGGTCATTCTACCTCCGAGCTACACCCCCAGCCCTATTTTTTATTCTTTATTTTGAAACCGAGTCTCACTAAGTTGTGGAGTGCCTCACTAGGTAGCTGAGGCTGGCCACGAACCCAGATCCTCCGGTCTCAGCCTCCCGAATGCTGGGATTACAAGC